>JBBPCX010102172.1:0-22756 GCA_037974365.1 Hydrocynus forskahlii
TCCCCGATTTTATTTAATTTAAGTTTATCATCGGGATTTGCAGAGATATAAAGCTGAGTATCGTCTGCATAGCAGTGGAAGCTTCTTTCATGAATGAAGATTCACTGCTAATACCGACCGTCTCATTCTATGATAAGTCTTTTATACTTATTTAACAGTAATAAGCAAGTACAGTTTAAAATATAGTTGTATGTAAAACTGTTCCACCACAGCAGTAGACACTTGGGTGTCACTACATGTACTTCAGCATAAGTGTATTTATTAAAACAGCATTTCTCTAACCAACATGCATTTTCTTTATATTTATTTCATGGATAAAAGAAAATTGTAGTTCACCCTCCTCCAAACAGTGAAAAGGACATATCACCCCTACTGCCTGATGAAAACAATAAAGCAAAGGGTAACAAATGGCTGGATAGCAATCTATACCTCAACAGTTAATGCATAGGTATGCATTGAAATCTTGGACACAGTTCTGATTCTTTTGATAATAATTTTGGTGATTTTTCAGCATGATAACACAGCTTGGCACAGAACTTGGAGTGTTAACACTTTTCTTCAGTAACTGAGTATGTAACTCAGTGACTGAAGAAAATGTGTAGTTGAAATGTAAAAAATAGTCCATGACAGGGCCCTGTCCAGCAAGTCTGATCTGTCAACTGCTATTCAAAAAATTGGAACTAGCTTGATGGAGAAAATTGTTTTTTGTTAGTGAAATCCATGCTTAAAAAATTCAGGCGCAAGTAGGAGCAAGTACTAACTGTCTATTTCTCCTGCAGATCCAGAGTCTCATAGAAAACGTACAGTCCAGAATGTCCTTGACCTTCGGCAAAACCTTGAAGATACCATGTCCAGCCTGCGGGGGTCCCAACTCACCCACAGGTAAAAGGCCTATTTTGTGATGGTTTCTTGAAATTCTTTCAAATTCATTTGCATTATTTGCACAACAAAAGACCCCTAGATGTTGATAAAATTAATCTTTATTAGTCCCACGAGTGGGAAGTTTGCATTGTTATGGCAGAAAGTGGACAGTACAAAGGTAAGAGCAGCAAAAACAATAACAATTATGCTGCTCATTTGATTTGGTCAGGAGAGTTGTACTACTGAAATGTAATATTCTATTCTCATGCAGTTGCATGTACAAGAGAAAACCATATGGTTTACATATTTACAAGGCAGATGTACTAGTGTGGTTTACATAGAGTTTTATTATTTACATGCCCAGCACTGATGTTAAAACTTTGTCTTTTGTGTGTTAAACCATTTACTTTTTACTATTGAATAATTATGTATGTTTTAGCTGGGCAGCTTCTGCAGAGGTAGTAAGGAAGACAGCTAGAGAGGTGCTAGGGGTGACCTCCAGACAGAGGAAAGAGGACAAGGAAACCTGGGGGTGAAATGAGGAAGTACAGGACAGTATTGAGAGGCGAAGAAGAGGTGGGATAGAGAAAGAGATGAAGAGCGTAGACAGGAGTGTACTGAGATGAACATTAAGGTTAAAAGAGTATTGGCAAAGGCAAAAGTGAAGGTATATAGTTGATCCGCTGTGGCAACCCATAATAAAACTGGTGCAACTGAAAGTAGAAGAAGATAATTATGTATGTTTTGCTGTAGTTTGTTTTGCTTGTGTGTTTTTCTGTCCTTTTTTCAGCCCCTGAATTTAATCAGCCAAATGATTTAAATTAAATATGTTTAGTAAGTCTGCATGGAAAAATTTAAAACCAAGCATTTTAGTTTCAGATATTTGTGCAGTTTGTGGCATGAAAAACAGAGAACAATCCATGTAATAAAAATAAATACAAAACAAGTACATAAGCAAGCACACACTTCACCCATTTGTGACACGGAAAGTAGTAGAAAAAAGTCTCTTCTCTGTCAGGTAATGAAGTGATGGCATACTGCTATAGAACTGAAAGCTTAATTGAGGTAATGGTGAATAACTGATGCTAATCAGTGAACAGAAAGCTAATAAAATAAGGACAAATTTGGAATCGGTTAAATTACCTAATTCACATGTTCAACAATTATATTGAAGTATCAACTTTAATTTGCAACAAAACAAGGACCACACTCACAGGAAGACATTCACCTCTGGGTGGCACCAGATTGTGGAATCATCAAAATAGATGATACTTGCCGATATCACAGCTCCACTGTAATGTATGTTATAGATGTGAAAGCATCAATCCTCCAGTTCTTCATTTTGTCTTGTTGCAAAATTCCCT
Source organism: Hydrocynus forskahlii (assembly GCA_037974365.1). Lineage (NCBI taxonomy): Eukaryota > Metazoa > Chordata > Actinopteri > Characiformes > Alestidae > Hydrocynus > Hydrocynus forskahlii. The sequence continues at coordinate 2,226 of JBBPCX010102172.1, forward strand.
CTTTTTTGTTTTACAAACAAGACCAAAAAAAAAAGATTGTCCTGTAGTTACCTTGTGGTTTGAGTTACTGCTGTAAGCCATGTGATTAGTTTTTTGTTGGTGTTCTTCTAAGTAAGATATTTTCCTAGCTTTACTAAATTATTGTTAGCAAACAAGCTGGACTGAAAAGACATAATATCTCTAGAGAACCTATAATGTGTGATGAAGTGTATTTTATGTATTACAGGGCATAGGAATGAGTGATTGATCTGTAGAGGTACATAGGTACCACTTAGTAGTTATCAGTGATGACATTACAGACTGTAGTATGCATATATAAGGCACTGGACAGTGGCGGTTTTTGTTGTTTTGTACTCCAGCATTTGATTTTAAATTAAACACTGCAATGCGTGTTCAGAGTGAAGAATTTCAGCTGTTCTTCTGCAAATTCTTTACCAATAATGCAAATTACGACATCGGCCGGCCAAATGCATCATTATATGCTGAGTATATTTGGTATAGATGCTCTTCAGATATTTTCAGTGCCTGCCTGTTTTGTTGGCTTTTTGTCCCCAGCCTAGTCTTCTTTATGTGAAATAATGTTCCGTGGGGGTCAGTTTACTGACTTGGACAGGAAAGTATTTTCTTAGACCCTGAAAAATTCTGTAGTTGCTTTAGTAATTTCTTTCAGTCCATTGCCCTGATACAAGGTGCCATATCATCCTCTAATTTTTGAAGTCTGCATTGAATCATGAACATTGAACTTTTTTTTCTCGTTCTGTCATTCTGGTACAAGATCTTCATCTTGTATGACTTTGTCCCAGAAATCTACTTGCCTTTTAATGTATTGTTTATGAGAGAAACTTGTTTACCCATGACAGTGTTTGAATCTTGTTGCGCAGAGCTAGCACTGCACGGGTATAACCTTGAGATGGATTTATCATTGCTGTGTTTTTGTGTTATTGCTGATTGTATCTGACTAAAGATTTTCTCACTGTTATTGTACTTTCCGAAATCCTTAAGACACTTAGGCAGAACTGAACAAGCAAAGGAAAAGATCCACTGTTTTTCCACCCACAGCCCACACAACCCACAGTGCAACATGAAATTACCCATCAATGCTTCTTGTTAATAAACTGATAATGTACTATGCATAAGGAATCCCAGAAACATGGGCAGAAACATATGAGCATGTAAGCAGGAAGTATATGCTACGATGAAAGTTGTATTAACAAGAAGCCATAATTAGCAAGATTAACAGGGCCCTTCTCTTAGATTAGGCCGCTTCATGGTGAAAGGGCAAGGCTACTCAGTCACATTGTATTTTTATATCCCTCTGTGTACTTCCAGTCTAAACCAGCCTATATCCCCTATTGTCCCTTGTTGAGATAATGTGAGTGCTGAGAACCCTTGACATAGTGTCATAATGTCATGATAACACAGTGAGTTACTGAAGCCAAAAGAAGGCTCAAAATAAAATTTAGTGAGGGGAACGATTATGAGAGGTTCATGAACTAAGAAATATATACACAATATAGATTCCTTATGCTGTGCTAAATGCAAGCAATTAAAAGGAAACACACAACTCATTTAGCAATCACATCATCCTGTGTCCAGTTGCATTACTCAGCTTACATATTACTTAAGCATTACTGATCTACTCTCTCACTGACCCTTTAGCTACTACTCAGATTTTGTCTTGTACTAACACACTTTAGAAAATAAAGTAGATTATGTTCTCTTAATGCTCATTTAAGAGATATTTTATGTTCTCTTAAGGCCCATTTACTTACAGAAATAAACCCATAAAAAGATGTAACCAAAACTGCCCACATACCTCCATGAATATTAAGCAATATGTCCACCAAAGGGCAGAGGCATACGTTTCTTGCGACTCTAAACATTGCGATGGTGGAGGAGGTAATAATTATGTACATGTACAGTTTGTCCCAACAATATACGATTGTTCTTTTTCAACGTTCCTGTCCCTGTATCATGCTTGCACAGGGAAAACGTTACATGTACAGTACAATGACCATCGTTGCCATGTTGGTTGTTCTCAGAAACTTTTGACTCTGTCCTCTAGTGTATGTATTGCTTATTTGCCAATATACAGGACACATGAAAGTATGAGGGCAGTGACTGTTCAGTGTTTCCCAAAAAATTAGATTCCATCTGTGGTGGGTGGTTGGTGAGTTTGTTCTGGCAAATGTAATGTAATCATGATCATTTCAGTCAAAATCAGTACAAAAATGGCAAATAATTTCTGCACAATAAATTATACTTTTACATCATTTTTAATGTATGTATGTAATAGTGAATGAAGTATTTGTCATAAAGCAGGCCTGCTGATCTACTTTATGTGGTAAACTCTCCTCATCCTGTTTTCCTCCATCATCTCAAAAAAGATTAATAAAAAGATAGTTATACTTGTAGTATGTTTAAGGAATTACATTTTTAAATACAATTTTTAATGCACATAGTATTCTGTCATATGCATTGATCTAAAGCATCCAATTTTACTGAAATGTAGTCACAGATAAATATATTTACGCACTCTTATTTGGAAGAGCAGAGAAGAAAATGAGAAATCTGTTATAGTACTCAGGTAAAATAAAGCTAAACTCAGAATATATTGAGGCAGGTAATCCCAGTATAATGATAAGGAATCAGACACCATTATATAAAGTTTTAAACTGTTTTATCTGTTTATATTCCTGTCCTTTGATGAAGTTACAGTAAAACTGTTCCTAGCCATATCTCAAAGTGCAGCAGTGAAAATAAGAATTTAAATGCACCATTTTGTTAAAGTTTGAAATGATTTTGCCCCACATAATTTTGATATTGCAAAATGTTTGATATTGTGGTGTTCAGTGTTAACATTATGGCAAGCTGTCACACATAAATCAGTGTATAGGAAATTCCGTGGTTACGTAAAGGGAGAATAAATGAGCCTTTACTCTCGTTCTCCTGAGTGTGTGCATGTCTGTCTAAAAGGTTTTAGTGCTAACTGCTAGTATCGTATTTTCCTGTCTCAACAGCTGTAATGGCATTCTGGTTTATTGACTTATTGATTTAATGCACTGTTTAAAACCTCAAACATGCACATAAATGCTTAAACAGAGCCTACTCAGAAAGGGCGAGTTGGAGTGATACCGTACAGAGCGTGAAAACTCATAGCATGAGCATTCGGTCAAACTGTACTTATACTTAGAGGTGGACTGTATGACAATATTTATGATTATTGTGATAAATCCCAGTTACTACATTACAGTATACTTTTTTGAACACATAATTGGTATTGTCAATATTTGAAAAACACTGAGCAGCTGCATGTTTTGTTACAAAGAAAAAAAAATCCTGTTTAACTGAATTTAGTGCAGCGCAGCATGTGGAATCACTGTACACTAGTTTGACTTTTCTTAAATTTGGCACTTTTTGTCTTATTAAGCCCCAGGAAAACTATATGAAGTTAAAGTGATGAATACCGATGAATAGTGTGTATCGTATAATGTTCATCTTCTTGGTTATAATGTTATATTGTTGTCCAACCCCATTACAACAATTTATGATGCTGTATGGTAAATAATAAAGGTTTTTGCGCTTTTGATTTAAAAACAATTAAGTACTTCTAATATAAAGATGTAATTATAGTAATAATAAAGAGGTAATTATAGTCACATGCTTCTACTTCAGCCGTACAGGCACAGAAAACAGGATAATGCTAGTCATCTTGTTGGTGTTTATCTTTCCTTTTTGAACACTGACCTAATTATTTTTCTGAAAGGGATGAAAAGCTGTATGCAGATCAAAGTTTTCAAAAAGGCTGTCTGCTATTTTTTTACGGCACGCATGCTTCTGTGCAGAAATCCATAATATTTTGAAAACTACATTATTGGACATGCACTGATTATGAGTGCGCCTACATTATATTGACATATTGAACTAGAAATCTAACTCACTGACTTCTTTCCCTACAGCTGTCTGGAGAACACTATATGTTATGATCATGATGACACCAATACCCATAGTGTCTCCAGCCTGTCCAACAGATCCTCACCTCTGTCTTGGCGGCAGGGGCAGGCCAGCCCCCGACTACAGGCTGGTGATGCCCCCTCTTCTGGTTCAATGACTCACTTGCGACATCTGCACTCTTCTACTGGCAACCTTCAGAACATACATTTCATCGATGGCCTGGACACTGCAGATGATGACCTGGCTGATCTGACATGTGACTACCTCACCGATGGTTGCCTAATGGTCGAGAATCTGCAGAAGGACGAAGAGGTCGATGTTGAAGTTGACCACATGGGTAATGGGTATGTTATGACATTTAAATACTTTGTGCCTGGAATTTGTCTGGAGATAAATCTGAAGCATTCCGGATTCCAAATGGACAACAGTGATGTATGCAAAATTTATAAACCACTGCTATAGTCAGAATATAAAGTAGATCATGGCCTTTCAGGGCATTTCAGAATTTTCCTGAGGAATGTTAGGCAGTTTGTTCACTTGTTCAATGAATTAGGAATCAATCTAGCTGTGGCTGAGCTGTATTTTAGCCCCCTTTGTCCAAAAATTGGAATTTAAACCTTTAAAGTTGGTAGTGACTAAACTGACTTTCAGATGGATCCAGAAGTTAAATGCGCAGCTTAAGCAGGGGGAGAGTGGGGCGTGGCCAGCAACATCTTATTTGCATAAAAGGGACAGAGCCTGAAACTACTCATTTTGAAAAGGACAGAAACTGAAGAATAAAGTTGGTGATATCTCTTTATGTGAGAGTGATTTTGTGCAAAGAACTTCACGAACATGTTTTGTAAAGCCCATAGACCTATTATTACTTGTTTTTTTTTTTTAGTTTTGCATAATAGGTCCCCTTTAAATCCTGAACTTTTAATGCTCTCCAGGACTCTTGGAGAATATGCTTTCACAGCACCATGTAAGCGTCTGTGGCACAGATGCCCCATTTTCAGACAAATGGAGGTGTGTGTGTGTGTGTGTGTGTGTGTGTGTGTGTGTGTGTGTGTGTGTGTGTGTGTGTGTGTGTGTGTCTATCTGCAGCATGTGTATGTGCCAAGAGACCAGTCTGATCAGTAAAATTAATATTACAGTTGTCATGACAATGTTGGAGGGTCACCGTTGATACATGTGGAGACCATTAGTTGTAGCACTGGTCAAATATAAAAAAGCAAGATATAGTACAAGGACGATATACTTGTGACCAGTGTAACCAGATTAATTTGCAATACAATAACAAGTAATACATATAAAAGTATCTTTATATGGGGTGGTGGTAGCTCAGTGGGTAGGATACTTGCCTCTGGACCAAGAGGTCATGGGTTCGAATCCTACCTTCAGCATACCACCACTGGGTTCCTGAGCAAGACCCTTAACCCAAAGTTGCTCCAGGCGGACTGCCCCCTGTAGTTAGGGAATGGAAGTCGCTTTGGATAAAAGCGTCTGCCAAATGCTGTAAATGTATTTTTTTTTTACTGACATACATAAAATGTAAACAAGTTAACTAAATGATGAAATAATGCTAAATAATTGGAAAAAATAAAATAAAATTATATATTATGTCAAAAATAGATTATATGATTTAAGAGATATCTCAGATTTAAAATCCGGTGAATTCTAAGTTCACTTAGGACTGCACCATTTTATGTGTGTTGAAAGAAATAGAGTTAGCTGAACACTTCAGCACATATAGAGCAGCTTTTAGAAATGGTGAATAGAAGATGAGCCTGTCAGGACAAGAAAACAAGCTGAAAAATAAAACAAATTCTCATCTTGTTTCTCTACCAGCAAGGCACAAAGAGCAGGTTTTGTCTTTTCCTTTCTTTTTTAAGCATTTAGACAATGGACAGGTCTGTGTTTATGAACACAGAAACAGATTGTTTTATATTTCCATTTACATGTGTATTGATGTCTTATTAAATTTTACAATGTAACTTTTCTTAATCATTAGTGGTGCAGTGGACCTTTCATGCCATCTACAGGCCTAATAATGCACATACAGTCATGGTATTTTATTTTGTAATTAAAGATTGTCTGTATAAATAATGTACAAAGATTACCAGAGATGAGCCTATATATATTCAAATATGTTACTTCAATAAAAATAATGACGGAAGCACAGTTACAATCAGAAGACCCCTTCACATCAGAAGACATGATCGTAATGTTGGTGCAGAAAGATAATGACAATAAATGACAAAAAATTCATTAAACAACAAAAAACATTTATTGATACAGATTTCAGTTGATTTCACAACAGAACCTGACTTAACTATGAAGATCAAAAGAAAAATGTAACTTTTAACACATTTGCTGTATTATTCAACCCCCAGCTTCAGTACTTTGTGGAGCATCCTGTAGCTTTTTTAACTTCTAACAAACGTTTTCGGTAAGTGCTGACATTCTTTTTACACCTATCTATCGGAATCTTTGCCCATTCTTCATGTGGATTCTTCATGAGCCTCTAGCTCAGTGATGTTTAATGGCTTCCGTGCTGCAACTGCCTCCTTAAAACCCCTTGTTTAAATCGGGTGACTGAGAAGGCGACATCAAGATGTTCCAGGACCTTTTTCTCAACCAAGCTTTGGTTGATTTGGATGTGTGCTTGGGATCATTGTCTTGCTGGAATGTCCAATGATCACCAAGGTTTATCAATGTCCCACATCCATGCTTGACTGTGGGGATGGTATTCTTCTGGTCAAAAGCCTGGCCTTTTGCAGATATACTGCTTGTCCATATGTCCAAACAGTTCCAGTTTGTTGGATCAGTCCATAGAACTGTCTCCCAAAACTCTGTAGTCTTACCCAAATTCCTCCTGGCATTTTCAAGTCGTCGACATTCCTTGTGGTCAAGAGTGGAGTGTGTCTTGGAGTCCATGAAGTCCTTGTTTATTCAGTGCACATGTTATAGTTGCCACTGAAGCACTTGTACAAGCCCTCACCAGGTCATCCCGTAGGTGTCTTGCGGTTTCATGGGGGATTTTCTTAGCTGGCCTGACTAAGTTGCTAAGGGCTCTTGAAAGTTTGGGCTTTCTTCCATGGCCAGGCAGGTTTGCAGCTGTTCCATGAGTTTTAAACTTACTTGTAATGCTCCCAGTGGTGTCTCTTGGTATGTTAAATGTTTTGCAAATACCCAAGGCCCTTCAGATGTGATGAAATAATATCCTCTCTCAGCTTTTGTGGAAGCTCCTTTCCAATGACTGCAACTCACCTTGAATACCTTCATGGGTGGGGTTTATATATGCATCATAGCTGAAGCAAATGAAGTATCATTATAGAGTTCAAAAGTTTAATTATGTTTCAACTCCACTTTGGGCCATGAAGAAATTCAGAAAGCTTTATAAAATTATTATATGGGGTTGAATAATTGTGACATGGCTCACACAAATACTACATCATTCATTTTCTGTGTTGATTTTATGTTTCACTCAACTCATAAAGATGTCAGCCAAAGCAGAATCTTGCTTTCTGAGATTCTGCTTTTAATTGATAAATCCTTAAAATATTTTGGGGTTTGAATATTTCTGATTGCAACTGTAGAAATTCATGTGTGAATTATAATAAAAATAGCTATTGAAAGTAAAAAAAAGAGTAACAAGCCGCATACAGACCTTCATATTTATCAATCAACATAGGAACTAAGGGTTTTGGCTGCTATTCTTCTCTTTTTATTAGATTTTGTGGTCTGAAACAAAATGCTCTGACTGGATAATGAGAGATGTGAGCAGCAGCAAAGTAGTACAGGTGCTGAACAAAAAAAACGTATTACCTCACACATGAGTACAAAGCTCATACCATGACATTTTATCAATGATTAATGCATTAGCACAATAACACACACATTCTGTCAATTCAGTGGTAGATTTGTGCATTTGTTTAGCATGAGCATTTCGTAATTCTAGAAAGATTCTAGGATCACAGCAGTCAAAGTTAATCATTCAACTGGAAATACGGTTTAGTTCGTCCTGAAGAAGAATCCCTTAAAGGGCATCGTTGACCAGTGATTTTCTTAAATATGCTTTAAATATTAGTTATTCATAGAATAACCTGCCTGCTTTAATCACTGTTGTTCCTCTCTCTTCTCTGTTGTGGTTTCTTTGTATGCCCACCCCAGGATGACCGTTGCTTATCTCATTACACCGTGAAATCAATTCTCTTTTCTGTCATAAAGATGTGAAAAAGGAACCCTTCATTTTTTTGTTTTGTTAGTCCTAGGGAATCCCCAAACACATGTTTCCAAGCGCTTAATACTTTTCATAAAATACATTTAATAAAAGAATCTTTTCATAAAATAGCTAAAATAGTTGTTTGTAGTCACATCCATCTCTTAGATTTGTAGAAATAATATCAGTGGCAGACAGGCGATCTATTTAATGATCTTGAATGAATCAAAGGGGCTTTTATGTAATTTCGTTCACAAATAACCTAGTTGACATTGTACCAGTAAGGTCTCTGCTTTGTTGGCTTTTCCCCAGCTATTTTCTTTTATTTTTCTGTACAAAATCAAGTGTCTTGGCATTTCTGTTTGATTCCACCTTGTTCAGAATGTCTGTTCTGACACTGTCTCTTGTAAAAGCCCAATAAATACATTTGCATGTATTCATTTGGCAGATGCTCTTATCCAGAGTAACTTGCAGTTTAATCATATAATATATAATAGTCAAATAACCCTTCCATACCCAGTTTCTGGGCTCTTGGCTTGAATCTATGCTGAGCACTCTCAGATCACTCAGTTACTCATCAGCCATGGTTGTTCAAAGGTGATTCTTGTTGAATTTTTTTGGGGAAAATCTCAGTTCACAAGCTGACTGGCAGTAGCAATTTCACACAACCGGAAATGCTGGTCAGGCTTTGCATTCCTCCTTTCCTTTCCAAAATCTTTTTGTCTTTTGTCTTTTTCTTCTTTTTGAAATTATCTTTTATATGGCTTAGGAGTAATGTGTTGTCTTACTGAGTGATTTGTTCATTTTCCCTTGTCCGTGCATGCACACCACTTAGCTTAGTTACAGACTTGTTCACAAATTGGTCTTTCTTTTCTTGTCACATGACTGCTGCATATTCTCAGTTCAGGAACAGCTGTAACTTTTAGCAAAGATTGCAGCAGCCTCACTGGGATCCAACATTTGGTGCAAAAATGTAGTTTTAATTGACTTCTGCTGTAAAATGTTTTGCACATGTGGATCAGAATGACTGAAGCACATGTCTATAACCATTGGACTCTGCTACAACTAAGACATCTACAAGAAAATAACCTTGAGGATGGACTGCTGAAAAAGCTATGCAACCTCAGCTTACTTAGGGGATGAGTTTCTCAGACCAAGTTTGTGGGCACAGTTTGAGTAAAGTAAATGAAGGTGGCTGCCAGCTTAATTTACTGAAATGTGAGCATGCAAGCAGACGCCACAGCACAGCATGCAGTGACAACTCCTTGACCACTACGCCACCAGCTAGGGGAAGTGGAAGGAGAAGGCCCTTTTCTAATCCAGCATGACTGTGCTCCAGTGCACAAAGCAAGGTCCATAAAGACATGGTTGGATGAGTTTAGTGTGGAAGAACTTGGCTGGACCACACAGAGCCCCCACAGAACTTCAACCCCATCCAAAACCTTTGGGATGAACTGGAATGGAGATTTCAAGGCAGGCCTTCTCGTCCAACATCAGTGCCTGACCTCATAAATGGTCTACAGAATGAAAGGGTACATATTCCCACAGAAACTCCAAAATCTTGTGGAAAGCCTGTTATAGCTGCAAAGGGGGGACCATGTCCATATTAAAGTCTATGTATCTGAATGCAATGTAATTAAAGCCCCTGTCTGTGTAATGGCCAGGCGTCCCGATACTTTTGTCCATATAGCGTATCTCTGCTGTTCAGGACTGCTTTGAGCGCACTGATGGCACTTCCTGTTTGCTGCCACTGCTGCACAACTTTTCAACATCGTTTCAGCATTGTTTGCTGTTTGTCCTAATTGCTAAAATGTGAAATTCTAGTGAGTTAACCCAATGTCCACCAATACCATCACTACACATCCCAACCAGAAACCACGGAAGACTGTGGAGGTGCACTGTGACCCTGCGTTCAGACCAGGCAGTAAAGCTGTCCTGAGAACAGCAAAGGTCAACCTATCCTGGGCCATCAGAGCAGCGAAGCATAAATATGCCTCGGAAATCCACAGCCACTTCCACAGGTGACATAAGGTGCATGTGGCAGGGCATGTGGGCCATAAGTAACTATAGGACATCTCCACCTGCCTGTGATAGAGAGGCCTCCCTTCTCTGAATCACATTTACACACGGTTTGAGGCACAGAACAATATGGCAGCGAGAATAAGCACCCCACCCCCCAGTGACCTGGTGCTTTGTCTGACCATCACTGATGTGAAGAGGACTCTGCCTAGAGTCAGTCCATGGAAGGCTGTCAGACTAGACATTTCTGGTCGTGTGCTCAGATGATGTGCAGACCAGCTGGCAGATGTCTTCAGACATCTTCAATATCTCTCTGAGATATATCAACCACCATCTTTCCAGTATGGTTCTAAGCCACCACTGTGATCCCCTTGCAAAAGAAGTTGTTAGTGTCATCAGTGACTGTTGTCCTGTCGCACTCAGCATGAAGTGCTTGGAGAGGTTCAAAATCACAGCTGCCCCCCCTCACTGGACCTGCTTCAGTTTGCATATCGTCCCAAACCCATTGATTCCCTTGCCACCACCATTCACCTGGACCTTACCTGGCACTCACCCATATGGACAAAAAGGAGACTTGTATGAGAATGCTGTTTAGAGACTTCAATTTAGCAGTCAACACCAACATTCCTCAGTATCTGATAAGAATGGTGAGACTATTGGGTCTGGACACCTCCCTCTGCAACTGGATCCTGGTCTTCTTAACCAGGGGACCTCAGACATACAAGATCAGTCCAATACCACCACGCTGTGCACAGGGGTCCCTCAGGGCAGTGTGCTCAGCCCTCTGCTGTTCACAGTACTGATCCATGACTGTACAGCAATGCAGTTGCCACATCAAGTTAGCTGATGACACAACGATGGTGGATTTGATCAGTGAGAACAATGAGGTGGCAAACAGAGAGGAGGTATAATGGCTAACAAAAGTGCATGCTGTGAACACTTTTCACTGAATATTAACAGGTCCTCAGTGGAGATCATCCAGAGGATAGTAAGAACCACTGAAAAGATCTTCCCCTAAGTTGCAGACATTTACACCACATGCGGCATCTGAAAAGCCACCAACATTGTATATGACTCCACACGCCCTTCTTCTTCTTCTTCTTCTTCTTCTTCTTCTGCTTTTGGCCTTCCTTTTTCCTCTTCCCTCGCAACTCCATCCTCAGCATCCTTTTCCCAACATACTCAGTCTCTCCTCAACACATGTCCAAACCATCGCAAAATGTCCTCCAAAAGGCTCAACCCGAGCTGTCCCGCTAATAAACTCATTCCTGATAACTCTCTTGGTCACTCTCATTGCAAATCCCAACATTTTTAACTCTCCAGCCCTGCTTCCTGTCTTTTCATCAGTGCTACTGTCTCCAAACCATACAACATAGCTGGTCTCACCACTATCTTGTAAACCTTCCCTTTCACTCTTGGTACCTGCCTGTCACAAATCAGTCCTGCCTCTTCTTCACCCAATACACTCTGCTTGCACTCTCGTCTTGACCTCTCTTTCACACTTCCTGTTACTCTGGACTGTTGACCTCAAATATTTGAACTCCTCCACCTATTCCAGCCCTACTCCCTGCATCTCCACCAATCTACTGTCCTCCCTTTCATTCACACACAGGTATACTGTCTTAGTGCTACTGACCTTCATTCCTATCCTTTCTAGAGCATGTCGTCAGGGTCTCTTCAACCCGCTCTCTACTCTCACTACAGATCACAGTGTCATCTGCAAACATCATAGTCCACGGGGACTCATGTTAAATCTCATGCTTAACACACTCTCCCTACCTGTAAGTAGATTTCAGTTGGCAAAATCTTGGCAAAATCCACCACCATCTGACCTTCTGCATTTGTCTCCTTGATACCTACCTATCACCCCATCATCACCCCTGTTCCCTCCACCAACATGTCCAAAGTCTACTCAAATCACAACTCTCTCTCCCTTGGGTACACTCTCAACAACTTCATCCAACACACTCCAGAATCCTTCTTTCTCATCTCACACCCAAACTGTTGGGCATATGCACTAACAACATTCAGCCTCATACCTTCCATTTCTAATTTCAGACGCATCACTCTCTCTCAAACTCTTTTCACCTCCGGAACACTTCTAACAAACTCTTTCCTCACAACAATACCTACCCCATTTCTTCTCCCTTTCACACCATAATAGAACAGCTTGCAACTTCTCTCTTTCTACTAAACCGGAATCTAGTGTCCATTTTCCATCATGCCTACTGAGTAGCTCGCTGCTGTTTGCTGATGCTGCTGCTCAACTTTTGGTGTTGTTTGTTCTTTGCTTTAGTCACCAAATTCTAGTGAGGTAACCCAACATTTTGAAGATTACTGGACAACATTTGTCTGTCAACAACATAACCAAACCACAGATGTGGAGAAGATTTGATCAATAAGTAAGTATCAGCATGGAGGGTGCTAATCTCCTTGTCTGCTCTAAGTGTGGCATGTTTAGTCCATCCTCTTTCACCATCGCCAGTAATAGCTGAGACTTTATTTGTGTGCAGTGTCTGTTAGTTTCGTCTTTGACAGAGAAAGGATCTCAGTTAGAGGAGCACATCCGGACTTCAATCAGGGCTAGAAGGTGAGAGTCATTCTCATCGATAGAACCTCCAGTGTCTTTGGGTGACAGAGCATGCCCTCGACTCCAGCTGTAGAGTCCCTGCAGCAGGGCGACTAGGGGGTGATTTGGCGGCATAGTCAAACAGTTCTCCCTCATGCGAGAGCTTCTCCACTTGAGCACCATTTTCCTCCTCCGGATCATGTGTCAAACAGGTTAGCTAAACTCAGTGAAGTGCCTGCTGAGATGTCTGTTCAAAGTGCTCTGAATATAGGTGATTCACTTATTCATGTGACATTAGCTACTTCTTTAGGGCCTACAGCCCCAGCTATTGTTAGGTGTATACCAGGAGCCAGGGCACCAGAAATTACAGGGAATCTGAAGCTGTGAGCTAAGGTATGACAGGATTGTGATTCATGTAGGTGCCAATGACACTCGCCTGTCGCAATCAGAGGTTACCAAGAATACTGTTAAAGAGGTATGAAAATTAGCCTGGACAATGTCATAACATGCTCTGCATTCCATCCCAATGCAGCATGTCCCTAAGGCCCACAGCAGGCTTTGGTTGCTGAATTGCTGGCTGTCCAAGTGCTACTCTGAAAGCAGTGTAGGTTTTATTGACATTTGGACCACGTTTTGGACAAGCCTGTTCTCTTGGCTCAGGATGATATCTACCCTTTGCCCGCAGCCTATTATCTAGCTCAGATAGATTTTAGAGAAAGTTATGGCCCAACAGTTGAGTATGCTACTGCATAGTCTGGGTTCCAGCCTCATCATAGCATCGCAACAGCCTTAGTAAAGACACCACTGACCACTCAGCCTTGTTTGACAGACAAAAAAACCTGCCTGGAGTCACAGGAACAGCCTTGTCCTGGTCTAAATCGTACTTGACCAACCATCAGTCTGTAAGTGTGAATGAGGAATTATCAGCGTGCACCAAAGTATAATATTGAGACCAGAGGAGGGGTCCCCTTTTCAGTTTTGGTTCATCATGAGGTTTTTCCTCCATCTTAGCGAGTTTTTCCTCACCTCTGTCACCTTTGGCTTGCTCACTATGGGCTCAGACCTGGATTCTGTAAAGCTGTAAAAAGTGCTATATAAATAAAATAAAACTGATGGATGGTTGTTTGTGTATGTCTCTTTATAGAGAGTAGATTGTATGCCTGTCAGTCCCTCTTCAGACACTGACCAGGTAGACCTAAGAAGTTGGACCAGGTGCTTCCTGGGCTTCCCTTCTCTACACCATGATCGGCTTCAAAGAGGCTTCTGGAACGGTTTCTGTTTGAATGTTTGTAATGCAGCACTGAATTCAACACCTTGCTCTAGTACTGTTTCTGTTTGGCAGTTTATCAGAAGCTACGCTGTTCTCAGCAGCCCCTTTGTCTCCATTTCCCACCAAAGCACCCGAAATGAAGTGTCACAAGAAACCCCTCCGAGTGAGTTGTCTCACATGGATTAGCCAAAAATATGACAGGTTAGCTAAATATTTAATTTTTCATTCATAAGATGAATTTCTTTAACATGATATCTCGGTGTTGTCTAATATATTTTGAAGAATGTAGTCTTTAAACCATATCAGAACCTCTGCCAGTCTAGAGGTTGGTTGTGTGCAATACAATATGCTTACAGTAATGCATTTGACATAGTAGTCTGAACCAACCAGAATGACTAGAGCCACCTCTATTTAAATGGACAGAATGCTCAGTGTCTGCTGTGCGTTTTTCCTTGTTTCTATCAGATTCACTGTGCCAATTATCTGTCTTGTGGAGACACAACTAGCAAACTGGCCTTATTCACTGGAGCTGATGGCTGATGCGTTCTCACTGATACAAGATACACACATGCAGTATGAGCATACTTATAATTTGACTATGTCACATGTGAGCAGACCATAATGATCACTGGTCTCATATAATATTATCTTTATGTGATACATTAAGTAGAACTGAACTAAAGTTCTAAAGCTTAAAATAATAATAGACAAAGAACCATTTCTTGCTTTTAGCAAGTAAAGAAGGGATTACCAGAATGCAGGTTGTGGGTTCTCTTCCGTTTTTATTTGTGGCTTGTCTGAAATTTAGAGTTTAGACTCTAATCAGCATTAATTGTACTTTGAGCAGCAAATGTGAATCTGAATTTTAGTTCAGCAGAAAAAGTTAAATGTTTTTGAGAGGGCTCAGATTCTGATCTGTCCTCCTTTTACCAGTCTTTAATTAGTTTTGCTGTACTGGCATGTTTTTTGCAGGAGTTTTTATCAGCACTTGTGCATTAGGGCTCAGCATCTCTGACAGCTCATCCACACTTCTAGGTGTTTTCTGACTCACTTTTATATGTAGAAGGTTAACCACCACTTGTGGGATGCAGCAGGTAAGTACCTCCTATTGTCCCAGCTAATGCATCAGAGAAAGGCTAATCAGGAGACCAGTTTGGAGAAGCAGTCATTAACCAGGAATGCTGTCAATCAGATGCTCTTTCAGCTGCCACAACAGAATGTAATAATACTTTCTAGTTTAAAAGGGCCTTATAAGACAATTTAAATGATGTATTTTCTCTGAGAGATTAGCAGCACTGTACTGTTAAAGAGGGGAGTTTGTTTGCTTCACTGCTCATGTCATGTCAGCTCTTACCTACTGCTGTGAGTGAAGTTTTTACTGAAAAGGCTATTGCTGTATCCGAAATATGTAGGAACCTCCCCCTTGCACTCCATTATCTTTTTTAAAATCGAGAATAGTTTGGAACAGAACTGTTTGGAACAGACTTGTCAGTACTTATCAGCCCATGTGTCTCAACTCTCCTCTTAGAGCATCAAGCAAAGCCCGACTTGATTCGCCTCCTCTCAAAGGTCGCAGACATGCATCAAGACTTTTCTCACCTTTGGCACAGAAGAGGTGGGACAAATTCTCCCTAACTGTTAGAACTGCTGAGACCCTTGCTGTCTTCAAGTACTTAAACTTGTGTGTGTGGGTGGGTGGGTGGATGATCTGATAGGGCCCAGGTGGAGTACAAACTCCATCTCTGGTAGAATCTTAGGCTACCAGCAGCTAATAATAAGTCTAAGCTTAGTAGTGTGAGATACACATTTTCTTCTGTGCTGCGACACACTCGTATCTCACTCTGGGCAGGAGCGTCTGGCAAATGCTGTAAATGAAAGTCAATAATCCCTCTTGCCTTACTGAAGGTCTGGCCTGAATAGAAAAAGGCTTATGAACGATCAGAGGAGTGGTTTATGATGGAGGTCTGCAAGTCTCTTGTCATGCTAAACTAATCTTCATGGTGGACTTCAAAGAATATTTAGGTATACGGAAAACCAGATATAGCAGTGACAGCACTTGCAGAATGCTGCTGCTGTCTGTGTTTTTGACCCTGAGACAGCTCAGATGATTGTTTGGGCATGTAGACACTCTGTGATCTCTGCAATCATGACAAACCTTTCTTTTTAAAAGTCGTTTATTATCGTTAAGCTTCATACAGACTTTGAAAATTGTCAGTAACAGGCATGGCACAGTAAAGCAAACAAGCAAACAACCCCAAATCTCCAAACCTCCACCCCACCCACACACAACCCAAACCAAAGATCAAATCAAAACAAGAAACACACATGCATATCTCTGAATGAATGTTGAGTAACAAAGAAAAAAATATTTGGACACTAATTGGAAATAGGAGACAAAAATGCAACAGTATGGTATGGTGGCCTGCTCAGACATTGGGATCAAACAAAAAATTAAGGGACTTTACATGTTCTAAAAAGGGCTGTGAAACCTTGTAAAAGTGACAGTGTATACTAAATCTTCTCTAACTGCATAACATGTGCTGAATGCTTAATGCAAACAGAAAGAGAGGGAGAATAAAGATTCTTCCAGATTTAAAAAATTTGACATGTCACAAGTTTGTTCAAAAATGCAACAAGGTCACAGAGTCAGCATGGCAGCTGACAGAGAATCATAGATTAGCAGAGAACTTTGGGTCCAAATGATCAGCAGAAGCCTGTTGGCATCTATTACATTTGGAGTCTAGGTCATGGTAAATACAAGTGAGATATGGACACTGTCTAATATTGCCTTTGTGTACCTATATCTGTATTAACACCATGGTCCTGAAATTTCTATATTGTGCACCAGACACAGGCAGAATGTAAAGAAATTGTACAATATGCAACCCTTTGTCCCGGGGCTCAAATTAAAGATATTCTGCAGTAGAAGGTGGTGAAGCAAATTCAGAAAACCTGTTATGGACAAAGTCACAGATTTATAGATGTTTTTAAAAACTGTCACTTAGGAAGACAAAATAAACTGTGGGTGATGAATAGTACAGAGGACTATTCTTAACAACCCTTCGTAGGTGACCATGAGATCGGAAGGTCACCACTCTCACAATTTCTTTATTACCCTTCTCTTGAACACAGTGCATGCTTCTGTTGCAAAAGAGTGCCCGTTTATTTTATATATCTCATATTTTTTTATTAGTAAGGACACTTCTTAAAGATACACTATATGGACAAAAGTATTGGGACACCTGACCGTTACACCAACAGGGACTTTGACATTGCATTCAAATCCATTGACTTTAATGTGAAGTGGGTCCCCCTTTGCAGCTATAACAGCTTTCACTCTTTGTGGAAGACTTTCCACAAGATTTTGGCGTTTCTGTGGGAATTTGTGTCCATTCATTCTGTAGAGCATTCATCAGGCACTGATGTTGTACGAGAAGTCTTGGCTCACAATCTCTGTTCCAGTTCATTCCAGATGTGTTGGATGGGGTTGAGGTCAGGACTCTGTGTGGACCAGTCAGGTTCTTCCTCACCGAACTCATCCAGCCACGTCTTTATGGAGCTTACCTTGTGCACTGGGACACAGTAATGCTGGAATAAAAAAGGTTCTTTTCCAAACTGGGTCCACAAAGCTGGAAGTTTGCCGTTGTCCAAAATGTCTTGATCTGCTGAAACATTAGCTTGTCCTTCACTGGAAGTAAGGGGCCACCTGAATTAAATAAATAAGTGTCTCAATACTTTTGTCTATATTGTGTAGTTCAGTTAAAAAGATAACTGTTGTTCTTTGTCAGTTTTGCAAACAAGACACGGGCATCCTATACAGTTAGGTCATGAAATAAACAAATCAGATTTTGCATCCACTCTCCAGCTCTCCATGAGCTGAGAGGCATTTCTCTGCACTGTCAGGCTGGGGAGTCAGAGCAGGCTAGTAATACCGCAGGAGGCCACCTGGGGGAGGTATCTTTCTTTTCTGTCCCTTCGTTTGACTCCTGATGAACTGCCACCTATCTTCACTAATCACTCCATCAGCGCCACAGTTCAGCATATTTCCCCAGTGCTCAGTCAGAAGTTCAGTAGTCCAGTATATATTGCTGTCGCTCCTCTTAGTGATTTCTCCGTTCACATTATTTTGTCTCATTTCTCCTGTCCGTGTACTCCCACTTCTGTGTAACAGTGCCTGTTCCAGTCCTCTCCTTGTTCCCTTCACTCTTACACTTACTCCCTCCTCCCTAGTGGTCTTTCTCCCGCCATCTTCGTTTTGTCCCCTTTCTCTGTCGCGTCTCTTCGTTGCGGGTTTTCCTGTTCAGTTAGCGCCGTGGGTGTATAGATGGAACAGTGAATTACTTGTTTAAATTTTTGAAGCTGTAGCCTATTGTCTTGTGTTATTTAATTATGTATTATTTCATTTTCATTATATGATGGACAGGAACGTGGAATTCCGTTTAATGTGTTTTTTCATTAAAGTGTTTAAAAAGTTGTACAAGGCTAGGGCTGAAATTGTGGTAGGCCACCAGAAATAACTTAATATATTCAAAAACACTACTGGTACAACCACTGACATATTCATAGTTCATACTGCACGTTTATGCTGTTCATCAAAACACTTTCAGGGGATCTGCCCTTGCTTTGGAATCTGGGCTGTAATTTAAGATAAATGGTTAAAACACACACTCCATTTTTACTCCCAAAATGTGTGAGAATTTACAGATCTTGGAAGAAGGAAATCTACATATGGATAAATGTTCCAATAATTCCACATGTTAAATATTTATTTGTTGTAATCATGCCAGTGCTGTGGGCAAAATGCACAATTTAAAAATATGTTTGAGATATTTCTGAGAAAGGCAAACTTTTTTTATGAGCATGAAAAGGGTTACTCGATGAAAACAAAGCATCTAATCCAGATGTAGATGTATATTAACATTTACAAAATCTTCTGATTTATGAACCGTTGTTTTAGAATATATTGATTTTTCTGGGTCAAATGTATAAAAAAATGTTTAGGAGAGGGAAGAGACTTGTTGTGCTTACTCAGCATTATCTTCCATGGTGAGAGCCAGTAAGTAGAAAAGAGTGTAAATGCCCACAAATTTACTTTGAAGAACCATCAGTTATTTTAAACACACTTATATAACCCCCAATTCATTTGAGTCATCCTGGAAATCAAATGAAGCAAAGCTAAAAGGGGTGCATGTTTCTGTTTTCTGCTTAAATTTACCAAACCTGCTGCTGCTGGTTTATCTTTGAACTGTTGGTGCGAGAGAGAGAGAGAGAGAGAGAGAGAGAGAGAGAGAGAGAGAGCAAAAGACATAAATGTTAAGTTAGGTTGGAGTTCAGAGATAATGGGTCCCCAGGCCTCCCCCAACTTCCCTGTTTCTTCTTTCATCTCTTCTCAAATTACAGGTTCCCAGGACAGTTGAGGCCCTGAACCAGGCCATTATGTTAAGTACTGGCCCTTAGAAATAGCCACAGTTGCTGATTACTTAGGCTGCCGAGAGCAGTTCAGGGTGCGAGGGCCACAGCTGCATGAACATATCTGTGTTCAGTCTATAGGCTACTTAACTGTGCAATACAAAATTGGACAAAAGGCCACCCAAGATTCCATTCTTCAAATGTATTACAGAAGCTCAAATGATTAAGCTCCACAAGTTTTTAGTCATATGGTGAACCCTCTTTGTCTTATAATGGGTGCTGCTGCATGACACTTTTCCCTATCACAAAAACTGACCTCTTTTGCTATTAAACTGAATTGTCCTTTAACCAAATAATCATAAAGAGAAGTTTAAAATGTACTCACGAGTGAAGTTTTATTTCATTCCAAGACCAGCAACGCAAATTAGCATGAATCTATAAATGTTAGACTATTTATTGGCTATACATTTTCTATTCTCTTGTGTCTGCAATAACACAAATGATAAAAACAAACACACAAATGAATAACTAAATAAATACACACATTTCTAAAGCGTAATTTAAGTGGTCTGAGCAAATTGGTGTTAAACACTATTGTGCTACACTGGTGGAAATGGTGAAGGAAACACATCAGGAATTGAACCAGCAGTGCCATTTATTTGTCCAAGAACCTAGGACATGTTCTGCTGTTTTGTTGAAACACTAAGCATTTCTCTCTCAAGCTTGGTTTAGTGACTCCTGGTCATTTTCATGGTTCTAGACATGACATTTAGTCATCATAAAGCTAGAATAAAGCTTTCTCTGATGTAACTGCGCCGTGACGTGGCATATCGGCACCAGCAGTGAGCTTTAAATCGTCCAAGATCAAAGACCAGAGGCTGGGGAGTCATTCATTAGTCTAACTTGTTAGTTTCTTTCTTTATTTCCTTTGGTTTCTTGCTCTTTGGTGCCAGGCAGTGCTATGGTTGGTTCTCTGGTGCACCTGCAGCTGCTGCCGTAATGGGCATTGCCAAAAGGCCAATCAGGCATGCCTGTCACATCTCCCTTCTCTCTCTCTCTCTCTCTCTCTCTCTCTCTATCTCTCTCTCGCTCTCTCTACCCCCCCC
>JBBPCX010102207.1:0-49835 GCA_037974365.1 Hydrocynus forskahlii
TCCAGACCTCCATGGGTTGATAAATTTGATTTCCATTGATAATTATTGTGTGATTTTGTTGTCAGCACATTCAACTATCTAAAGAACAAAGTATTTAATAAGAATATTTCATTTATTCAGATCTAGGATGTCTTATTTTTGTGTTCCCTTTATTTTTTTGAGCAGTGTATTTGTGGGTGGAGTATGAATTGGTCAATTCTATATCAACTCATGATCAGTTTTTGATCATGCTGTACAAATGTAAATACAGTTTACTTGGGTAAATGAATAGTAATTCATACTGTCAGATCAGGAATTTGCGTATTTTATAGCACCGGTATGAACAGTTAGCTTTCATGTTTACAGCACTGTAGAACAGTGGATGCCAGACATGTGCTGAAGTACCCCGTCTTGTACATTTTAGTGTATTCCGTACCCTCAGTACACCAGATTTGTTGCAAACACCTTAAAAGATGTTTCTGACAGTCATTTCTGTGTACTTATACTTTCCTGAATCTTTAAAACATAATGATGTAGGAATTGGTGTAAGTGTGTCATCTCCCTCAGGAAAGCTGCTAACAACTGCTGTGTCATCCGAAGCCTTCAGCATATGACTTAGTTCCTAATTATGTCTCCTTATGCAGCTCCAGAAATTTATTTTGAAAATGTGGGCTTGACAGCCTTACAAATGGAAGACTTAATATCCTGTAACCAATGAGAGAATGAGGAGGGGAATAAGGAACATTTATTGCTTGTACATTTTCAGCTAAGACATGTGGCTCAATGCTGTGAATGAAATCTAAAGATCAATGGCTATTAGGCATTTGTAGGTGTCCATAAACTGAGCTCAATGAAGAACTATGTCGACAAATAAGTTAATTAAGAAATTAAGATTTATAGAGGGAATATAGACATAAAATAAAAAAAACTAGGAACCACTGAGCTCATTATGTTATATCATAATTAGGACTATCACTATTGATGATATGAGTAATCTATCGACAACACCTCTTTGCAGAACTCCAGAATGCTTTACTTAAAAAGGTAGATATTTAAAAATAAAATGTTGAATAAAACACACTACTAATCAAAGGTGCACATCACAGTGTTTTGCCACTTATACATTTATTTAACAAACTGAACATTTTTGTTCTTGTTAAGCCCTGGAAAGTTGTTGAGTGAAGATCTATAAATGGATATATGTCAGATAAAAGAAGTTTCCTTTATAACATGGAAATATCAGCTAATATCAGTTAATGTCTGACATCTTATGAACTGGTTGTGTGGTGATACAGAGCTACATGCTGACCGTGCTTTAACTTTAAATGCACTGATTAACTGTTTCATCCCACTGGCTGTCACTTAATAGCTTGTGACAGTTGTCTGACGGTTGTCTTATGATCCACATTATAATTATAATTAGATTAGATGGCTTTTTATAGGTCAGTAGTGCTGATTATTTTCTGGATAATAAAGGAACTCAAATGGTGAACATACTGTACATTTATTTGTTAGCGAAGAATATTGAATATATTTTTAGTAAATCTGAAATGGGTAACATGCAAATGTAGAGTTAAAACTTCTGACTGGTAGTCTTTGTATATTAATATACTATTTTAAAAATTCTTCAGAAACAAATAAACCACTATGTGCCGAAGAAATGCACAAAATGTAAGCCAATAGGCTCTATTTCATACTCTTAAGAGAGAGCAGTTAGACAGTTTTAAATAGTCATCATCATAGTACCTGCAGTCATTAGCAGTTTAGTTTAATGTATTTTAAAGTAAATTTAATGCCAGTTTAAGGAATCTTTGATGCTGCTTTTTCATTAAAGTCTCACAGCCCTGCTAGAAGAATGCTAAACGTGCAGAGCAGGTGTTGCAGAATGTAGATTGAACTGCACTTTTCAGGAAGTTAGATCTCCAGGGCCAGGGTCAGTGATCACTGGTTTAATACTACTTAGGCCAGCAACTAGAGTGCTAATAGCACCCCCTTGTGGAGAATCTTCTACCTCTCAAACACGACTTTATAATAACTACCGGATACCCAGTTTATCATTCAAACTGCAAATTAATCAAATTCAGTGAGAGCACACATTTTAATCCAGTCATTTTTTTCCATCAAGTGAGTGATTGTAATCAAATCATGCCAGCCTTCACCACAAAAAGACACAGGTCCAAGTTCTTTTTTTTACAGTTGTATTATTGTGTTGATATTTCAGTAGCTCCACTAATCTACTTGTGATCCATCTCTGCTTGCTCAAGAATATTTTTTGCTTTAACTGCACATGTCAAGGGTGCCAAGCAGCACATTTCAGTGTGTGAGTGTGTGTGTGTGTGCGTGTGTGTGTGTAAGTGCAACTTAGAGCCTGTGTGTACAAGACTGTGGCGAACAGAAAATATAAGGCATTGCTCAAACGCCTGCACTGACCTCCGAGTAACTGTGTGGGTGTGGGGTTTGTACATGGGCATCATCTTCAGTGTTTTTAAGCATAAGCGTTAGATCAGCACTTCTTAAAGATGATGAGAGATATTATTTAATAAGGGATTAAAACACAAATGCTCACCTTCTTTCTGTAGATCTTATGCCTTCAGTTCTGTTTAGTGTGCCTGTATCTGTACCTCTGTCAGGATGTGTGTGTGTGTGTGTGGGTGTGTGTGTGTGTGTGTGTGGGTGTGTAGTCGCCACTTATCTGAATATTGTTAGCAGCCAGACATTTGGCTGTTTCTCATTAGTCAGCGGGATTCTTTCTTTACGTGCCTCTCTTTTTCTCTCATTTTCCCCTGCCCTCTCCCCTTGTTCTCTCCTCCTTCTTCCTCCCCCTTCCTTGCTTTCTCCGTCTGTTTCTCTCATCTCACTCTTCTGAGCGGTCCTGCAGTCTTTTCTCCACTTTCCAGTTTCAAACTAGAAAATGTGAGCTGTTTTTGTGACCCACTTCGGCGCTTGTTCTGCTTCCGGCAGATGAACCATTTTTGCGGTGGTCATAGTTCATAGTGATAAATATCTTTTCTGTTATAGATCTACCACTCTTTAGTTTCAGCAGTATGGATAGATAATCAGCATTAAATCCTTGATAATGTTTTTTTCAATGAAACATCAGCGCATCAAATTTACAAAGAGCAGTGTCTCTGTTACTATGTAAGTAAGCTTCCCTTTGGAGTCATTTTAAAGGAATATTCCAGCATTTTTTCAACCACTGGCACAAATGGTCACACTGTCCCTGAACCTTCCCTCCATCAGTATGGATTCTCCATAACATCCCTTCCCCCAGGAAATAACCAGTGAATAAACTATTCAGTGCCCCTTGACAGCACATTTAAACAAACACAGAAATAAATATTGCAGTCATCCAGCACTGTCAGAGCTGGATGGATGTTTTTTATCCAATTGAAAAAAATGTTCCATATGCGCTAAAGTCATCTACTCCAATGAGGCGATCTAGAATGAGGGGTATTAATGGGGAGTTTGACCCCAGTTTGCTGTGGTAACGGTCGTAATGGCCTCTACTCTTCTCTTAAGGCTTTATAGTAGATATTAGAACATTGCTGTGAGGTTTTGATGGCATTAGCCACAGCCTTCATGCCCTTCTATCTGACGTTTTGCCTTGAGCATAGTGATCTTAGGCTCTTGTGCAACTGCTCCCCTATAGAGCAAACGAATGATGGCCCAGTTCTGGTCCACACATATTACTTTCATCCAGCTGGCGTATTGCAGTGACATGGGAGCTGGAACACAGCCACAACACAAACAAGTCCGCTTTTGGGACAAAATACAAATGTTATTTAACAATTTACAATTTACAATGTCAGCAATGAGGTATGGTTTTGGGATAGGATGTCCAACTAGCTTATATACGTGTGATGGTCAAGTGTTCACCTACTTTTGCCATATAGTTGAGCTGAACTGACTAATTAGAAAGAACGTCTGAATACTTTTGTCAATACATTGTACATAAGCACTATATGAAGAATGTGACTGCTGTTTACTAGTGCTGCCTAGGAGCACATGCTGAATGATTTAATCATGAGGTATGTCTCTTGGGAGGGGAAGTTGGACCATTTCTTCCATATGGTTGTGAGCTTAACCTCAGCCCTTGCAAGCCTGTTTGTGTGTATTTGTGTGTGTATGTGTGTGTGTGTGTGCGCATGGGTGATACCAAAACACCCTGCATTCGCATTCATCACACATGCCAGCGTGTGTGATAATTACAGACCATGAAAGATAGAAAACAAGTGGGAATGACTGGTGAGCCGCAGTGTGGGCTTATGTGGTGAGGGGTTAAATGTATGAGGCGGTGATAATAAGATACACACACACACACACACACACACACGCACGCGCACACACACACACACACATTTACAGATATGCTGCAATCACACAACATCCTGGGGGGGTCATCTCTTCTGTCATGACACAGTGAGTGTGTAATTATAAGGGATGCCCACTGAGGGAGACAGAAAATTTGAGCGAGAGAGAGAGAGAACAGGGACCTATGCAAAGGCTGAAAATGTATAAACAGGATGTACTTAACTCATCATGTACAAGACGGAATTTTTTCCTCAGTATAACAGTCAACACAGTTTTTTTTTCAGTTTTTTCAGTGAAACAGTCAACACAAATTGCAGGGAAAAAAATAATAATAAAAAAAAATTATATATATATAATTTTTTTTTCCTGCATGTGTGTGTGGACCAGAACTGGGCCATCATTCGTTTGCTCACAAGAGCCTAAGATCACTATGCTCAAGGCAAAACATCAGATAGAAGGGCATTAAGGCTGTGGCTAATGCCATCAAAACCTCACAGCAATGTTCTAATATCTACTATAAAGCCTTGTGAGAAGAGTAGAGGCCATTACTACCGTTACTACAGCAAACTGGGGTCAAACTCCCCATTAATACCCCTCATTCTAGATCGCCTCATTGGAGTAGATGACTTTAGCACATATTTTCCTGCGTGTGTGTGTGTGTATATACATCAACCCCTATTTGCAGTACACATTAACACACTGGTTGATCAATAATTTAAAGAGTTAAAGTTAAAGATCTACCTTCATTATTTGGATTGTGTTGAATAATAAACATACATAGTTACCTGAGACTGGTCAGGGTGTTCACAGTACAAAAAAGTCATGTGTTTGGTTATTGCGATAGTCAGTGATCAATATATTGAGCAGCCATGTAAATAGTAACTGTATTGGTTGCACATGAGTGGTTTGAGCTTTTTGACTTTCTATTTCACATTTAGCACATGTATTTTATTTTTATTTTTATAATTTATTTAATTATATATAGAGATTTGTCATTTTTCACATAAGATATCTGTCACCTCTTTGGACTTTTTTAACTGTATTCCTAGTGTTCACTATGAAAGGTGCACGATGCATGAAACAATGTAGCGCATAATAAGTGCAAGCCATGCATTTGTCTGTAACCACTTCCTCTGTAGGAGCAGACGTGGATTACACCTAAGAATTCTTGAAGCATACAAAGTGGTTTTGTGTATAAAACTGAAATATGAATGCCATTAGTGTATCACTAATAAGCACTGGTTTATATCTTTTTTGCAGGAAAAAATAAAAACATTGCAAAATGAAATATACTGACTGAAAACTATTTTGGCTGGCAGTCGATCTCAGTCCTAGGAGTATATTTAAGGCTTTGTTTATGAGTGGCACGGCCCCCATTAGCTGGCAGTGCAACCCTGTTTTGTGGCTTCAGATAAAGAGGCATGAGATGAAACGTTTGCAGCTTTCCCCGGGAGCTGGATACATTTAATAGTTCTGAAATGTCTCAATGCCACAGAGTCTTTTAAAGTCACTCCAAGTGTGTTATCCATAAAAAAACACAGCTTTTCAATCTGGGCACAATGGCAACATCAGTTTACACTATTTTTAAAAATGACAGAATTACTCAGTTTGGAAAACTTGTAGATCAAGTGAAGATTGAGCTACTTTTTACACTTGCTTAATTGCTGTCTACTATAAATGGATTTAAATTTTTGGAAACTGCGTTATGTTTGGAGAAAAAGAAAATAATGTGCAGGACAAAACTTGGAATATGCTTGGAACACGGAATATTCTTAATTTCATTTGTGCACAAAAACCACTTGTCCTCTCTCTAGACACCCAATTCTACACCATTCTGGCAGGCCTTTTAGCACGCTAATCCACCGAATCAGACATCATCCCTG
Organism: Hydrocynus forskahlii; assembly: GCA_037974365.1. NCBI lineage: Eukaryota > Metazoa > Chordata > Actinopteri > Characiformes > Alestidae > Hydrocynus > Hydrocynus forskahlii. The sequence continues at coordinate 6,174 of JBBPCX010102207.1, forward strand.
ACCTTAAAGACACTGTGACGATCAAATAATCAAATTTGGACTATAATAATAATAATAATCGTCATCATCATCATCATTTTTATTTATATGAAACATTGGCCCAAAACGTAACCCTGCCTTCATCTATGCTCTTAAAACAAGGGTGCCAGAAGAGGTTTTTTGCCATAGAAGAACCATCTTTCCCTAAAGAAGCTTTTACACGATGGTTCTTAATAGAACCGTTTTTGTAAATAAGATGTGAGTGTGAAGAATCTTTTTAAAGAACCTTGATGTAAAGGTTCTTTGGAGAACTTAATTTAATGAATTTAATACGTTGTATCACGTGCTTCACTCTCACACATCTCATTTACATGATTCTTTAGGGAACAACAGTAGTTTTTTAAAGGGACCACTCAGGCCCTGGCGACCCCTTTATAAAGAGAATACTCCCAGCCCACATTACACTCCTCACTGAACAGGGGTCTCTCCACCAGCAGTCATATTTTAATAGTGTTACTGCAGTTGGTGTTTATCACCTCTGTTGTTAGCTTATTTTGATCAGATTCTCTTTTAGAGAATGTCAGTTGCTCTGTGTGTGTCTGTGTGTGTGTGTGTGTGTGTGTGTGTCTGTGTGTAATTTTGTTAATACTTTACGGTCTGTGCTTTGACAGTTGGAAATAGACAGTGCAGCACACACACACCCACACACACACACACACACACACGCACACAAACAGTTAGTATGATCACAGGTTTGACCTAGTTTCCCACCCGTTAGGGACACACACAGGATGAAGTTTTGACATCATTTTTAGAAGTGTGCGTTTTTATGTGTGTGTGTGTGTGTGTGTGTGTGTGTGTGTGTGTGTGTTTGTGTCCAGATCATCCCTTGTGTTTTTAACAGGAAATGATCAAACTCTGAACATCTGGACAGATCTCCTGGACTTAATGTCCTTTACCTAAACTTCCTTATATTCCCATTTTGTATTTTCTTGGGTTTCAGTTTTAAGGAAAACATAGACTGAAGTAGACTGAAATGAGCAAGCAAGCAAGAGCAGCAATTTACTTTTACTGTAGATCTGTTCTCTCTCTCTCTCTCTCTCTCTCTCTCTCTCTCTGAGCGGGAAGCCTCTCTGGGAGCCAAAGAGAGACACACACACTCGCTCACACTCTGCATGATGAGCTATTAAATACACAGTCACCTTCCCACTCAGATAAACAGGCAGCGTGCCACATGAAGAGTCTAGTGCTAATGAGCTTTTATTTGTAAAAGAGCAAGACCAGCAAACCATGAGAGTGTACTGGAGGCAGAAAGAGAGAGACAGAGAGAGAGAGAGAGAGAGAGAGAGAGAGAGACAGAGAGAGAGAGAGAGAGAGAGAGAGACAGAGAGAGAGAGAGAGAGAAATGTGACAGCATTCAGTACTGAAGTGGGCTGTAATCTGTAATCTAACGCAGCAGTTCTCACCCAAGGCCCCATTTGTGGATTACCACAACCTTCTCAAACATGAGACACAGCACTGTTCTATGGCATTATTACTTCTTTACACATGGTCAAATTACATGAAATAACAAAATGTTAAAAATATTCTTCTGTATTCTACTGCACCTGAACAATCTGAGCGTAAGTGGTTAGTTGTATAAGTGGTTAGAGTGTCAATGCCCTGAGCCTATAATTCTATTTGATTTAGTTTTGAGTCGATTAACAGCACTGGATTCACAATATCGTCACAATATTTTGGACAAAATTTTAATGAATGAAAAATATATGTTTCTGCACTAATGACTAGAGCTGGGAGACTGTAGTGCATGGTTAATTGGTGCTGGTTCTGTGCCACAGTGTCTTGCATTAGACATAATTATCTCCACCCTGCCCATTGTCACAGTTTTGCGCTGGTATATTAGATGTCACAATGCACTGTTACACCCGTATAAATAAGTTCTGTTATTGACACTGTTGCAGGGTTGGATACATTTTACAGGATGTTGGCAAATTGATGAGAAACTGACGCCGCATTGTTGATGATTTTGTATGCATGGGACATGTCACACTGATGGAATCAGATATTTTTTGTGTAAACAAGCTAATATAAGCCCTCTTGTTGTTTCCAGTCCACCTGGTTTAAATGATCTACAACAGTGTTTTCAATTTGCGGGCCTGCCAGGGGGCCCTTGGTTGTAATCTTATTTTTACCATAAAAAATTGTCAAAGTCCACAAAATGTGGCCTGTACAAAAATGATAAACATGTAATTTGACTGGGGCTGATTTTTGTATTCATAAGAATTCAAAGGCTGATAGGAGATAGCTGACTAATTCACTCTGCTGTTACTTCCATGAGAGAAATACGAAGTGATTGGAAAGATGCTCCACAGTAGTAATATACATATTCATGCATAGTGTAGTGCTGGAGAGACTGTCACCGTACTGTGGGGAGACTTTTCGGTCATCTATATGCCCTGAGCTATTAAACAAGTCTTCATAACATACTGTCTACCCACAACGAATAAATGAATGCACAATTCGATGGTTTCATAACAACACTAGTTCATATAACAGTACCTTGCTGCCGTGACCAGCTGCCCAAGACACACTTCAGCAATAAGGGGCATGATCTGACACACAGTTAATGTGAGTTTAGTAAAGCCCCTGAATGATGTAACAGCTGCTGTGTCTAGTTCAGTTAGTATGTGCGTGGGAACATGGCAAGGGAGCAGCATTCTGACACATCTTTGAGCAAGTGACTTAACAAGACTCGCACACAGCCAGGAAATAGAAAGGGCCTGATGTAAGAGGGGTGATAATTAGAAGTCTCTGAACACACAAGGGTTCTCACACACACACACATTTTCAAACCCCACAGATACTCTGCCAAAGTGTAGAATTTATTTCCTATGTGTTGGTGAATATAAAAATGTATAAAATCATGGCTTAATCGTAAAGTGAGACATTTTTACTTAAAGAGGCGCTTCTGACTGTAACACAGAATTCACACCAGGTGCCACACATCAGCAACACATAGGCATAGCATCCATCGTCCAATACACACTTACACACAGGCAGATGACTGAAAAACGCTTCAGAAATAGGCTTAGTGTGAACTGTCTTTAAGGGGAATTCCACTGACCTTGCATGATTTGAAAAATGTAAACAAGTGTCTAAAATCTATTAATGGGCCCATTTTATGGAAAACCACATGTTTTTTCAATTACAAAAACATTGAATGACCTTACAAGGAGTTTTATTTAAAGTGGTTATAATGATCATTTTTGAATGAGGTACAATAGACAGCCAGTTTAATTTTAAGGGATAACAAGAGGTCGGAAAATGGGCCTGTAAAAATGTTTGTTGACTGTTTGTAGTATATAAAATCACACAAACACTATAAGTGGGCCACAGGGGGAGAAAATTAAATGAAAGGAAAATGTAGGATATGGGCCCTTTAAAACTAAGTACATTATGTTTATAACATCAGTGCTGATGTTTTCTACTTGAAATACATTTAGAGATATTACGGCAATATATTACAATGGAGTGAACAGAGTTCCTCTCCGAAAGGCACGCTTGTGATAATAATCCTATCAAGACTATTGATAAAGATATTGGTTTGTTTACTTCCGTTATTTCCTTAACGCCGTTCCTTCATTGCCTTTCTCATTCATCATGCTTACTGTTATCATTCTGTGCCTTAAATTTAGTCACAGCTCGTTTAGGCTCTTGTTTCTCAGACACTTAAATGCTCATCGTGAGGGGGAACGGTTTCAGCAGAGTTTTGGAGAGAATTTGAAGAAGTTGCAGTAAGTTAAAGTGGGATGTTGACAGATACACTCACTCTTTATAATATTTGAGGTTACGTATAGAACTTGTATGTGCTGATAATTTTGAGCGATAGTTCAGTTTTTTCTTTATGTAAAAAATGTCTTGCTTGATTAACTACATTTAGGGTTACAGGAAATAAGATGAAATGTTGGCTTTTTTCTAGACTAAAGTGTGGGAACACCCTGACCTTTCTTAGGAAATCTCACAGAGACTTTACCTGCCTCAGCATTCTGGCCTTGGTCCAAAATGTCAGAGAGAGGATCTTTAACTTGCTGGAGATCATGTCTGAAGTCTGCTCTCTCACTTTCTGTTTGCTAGTTTTCCCACACTTTTCACAGCGAAGCGTAATAACCCAGTGTCATGACTAGTGTTGTTTTTGGCAGCCTGTTTTAATTTTAGTTTTAATCTAGTCTTTGCGTCAAGCTGTCATTTTAGTTTCTATTAGTCTTAGTCACGTCCATACTCTTTTTAGTCTAGTCAAGTTTCAGTCGACTAAAAGTCTGAGCATTTTAGACTTATTTTAGTCAGAATTATCCACGACTATTTTTGTCTAGTTTTAGTCAATAAAAACTGATGACATTTTAGTCTAGTTTTAGTGAATGAAAGTTGTAGTTTGGTCTCTTTTTTAGTAATGCAATTCTATTTAATATAGTATAAATGCGTCCCAATACTTTTGACCACTCGAGACAGATTTAATTCACAGTGCCTCTCAAAGGACAAAAGTATTGGGAAGTAACGCCGTTCAACTCTAAGACCAAGCGTCCCAATACTTTTTTTCTCCCCTCCCTATCGTACAGGCAATAACGTCTCGTCTCGTTTTAGTCAACGAGAATCAAGAGACATTTTAGCATAGTTTTGATTTTGTAAACCACATTTAGTCTCGTTCTTATTCGTCAACAATATGACATTATATGTTTCGTTATAGTTTTCGTCACATGACCAGTATTTACGTTGCGTCTCATCTCATTTTTGTCACGTGATAAATGTTCGTTGACAATATTTAGTCATAATTTTCGTTGACGGAAGCAACACTAGTCATGACTCTGAATGCAGAAATAGGAGCTGGGCAGTGTTTTTAAGGCCTAGATAAAAAATAACAGGGAATGACTGGAAGTGCAGATGAATGTGTTCAACATTAGTGTTTAGTGTTGGGTTTCAAATTATAAATGCCTGCAGATGGGAAGAGAATTTAATGAGTCTGATATAGCCTGCATGTTCCTGTATGATTTCTCCCAAAACAGCTCAGTGCAGGAGGAGATGCGATAGGGCTTCAGTGGAAAACAGTACAAAAGTGCACAGAATTTGAGGCAGATAGCATTGTCTATAATAATCTAATATAATGTGTCAGAGATTCATTGTATGTTACAGGTAGGACTTTACTGAGTCTTGATATTGATGTAGTTAGCAAGATATTTGGCTCTTTGTTCACTAAGTGAGCAGCTTTTTTACGATACAGCCAAATAATGCAGAATTACCTACAGAATTTACAGAATTCAGACTGCAATATGGACTTACACGACTTGCAGTCTGCTGCAAAAGTTTGCATGCCTCTGGTTAAATGACATGTTTCTAAAAATTAAGATGTATTAAGTCTCTTTTACAAAAGTGATAACTAATTAAAATGTGTTCTCTGTGAAAAGAGAAGATTCAGAAAGAACTGGAGGTGTAGATGTTGTTACTCTGTCATTAGCAGCTGTATGGTGACATTTGAATGTGATGCAGTTTAATTGTTTAAATGAGCTGTGGGTCACCAGTGGAGAGTCACAGTAATGTTCTCTAGTCTGAAATACTCTGAGTCACATCCTGAGCAGTTAGATGATGTGCTAAAAGAAAACAACAAACTCGCACATGAAAGCGCCTCTGTCATCTCGTAAAGAGGGAAACATTCCAGCATGGTAGTGCATGGAGTCTCAGGACTAGAGTTCGCCACCATCTACTGGACATACGAAAACTCAGCCAGTGCAGCTCAGAACAAATACATTTAGAAATATATTTCTGTTTTTTGTCTTCATAGTCTTCAGCTGGGTCAGACACAAGTTTAAAGTGTATATGCGTGTGTTTGCGCTGGAGTAGGCTTTGATGCAGGGGTGAGCGATATGGCAAAAAATGCAACATTGTGATACTTTAAGAAATGTTCACATTGAAAAAAAATATTGCACAGTACTGTTTTTATTTCAGTGTTTCACACACTGTGCTGTACTAAACACAACTGAACAGGGCTCTCTTTAATTCTTAACTAGACTACACATTGTGCACATTGTGACTTATTTTATCATTGTCATCATATTGCCCAACTCTGCTTTGAAGTGACCTCCACTATAATTATACAACTGTGAATTAGAGCTGTCTGTGTAGGTTTGTATGCAGGTATGTGAAAGTGTGTGAGAAATATCTCTGGTAGTAGTTCTCAAGGCTTGTTTTTATGAATAATCTCTGATTCACAGCTTTGTCTTACCTCAATGACCTCTGAGCTAAAGTATGTGAGTCTTTCACGGATTGGATATCACCATTGCTGTTAAGTTTACCCTTGGCCTGCTGGATGGATTTTAGGAGCTCAGTCATCTGTCCTCGTTTTGTTCAGCATTAAGTATGTGCATATGTGCTGTGTTTAAATGCGCAGCCAGGTAAAAGGCTACACTGATGAACGTAATAGCTATTTAAGCTATTCAAGCTGATATTTTACCTGTTTTGGGTCTAGGGTCTGTTTAGGGTTTTTTAAACTTATTCATATCAGGGCAAAATACATACAGTGAGACATCATGCCAATATTCGGTTTCACCTCTACAAATTTCATCTTTCTAGCTTTTCAAACTAGTGGCTGCGCTGCATTTCAGGAGTCTCAGTGTGCTATACTTTTAGATTGCGTCAGATGAGTCATTTGAAAGCGGCCCTTTGAAAACTTCTGAATTCTTTGAAAGAATGGTGGTTGTCTAGTACAAATACTATTTACATTCTATAGACCATTAAAAGGTAGCATAAATTCCAGCCAAAAGGAAAAAAAATGAACTCTTGCTAGATCTGTTATAAACATGCCTCAGTACTGGGATGGGTATGGTGTTGTGGTAGGAAAGTGAATATTTTAATGTGTGCTCACACTACCTTGTACCATGCCTGAGCATGATTCTGTCCCCTCCCCACTCCGCCACTCCCATTGCACTTAATGATCTGGATCCAGGCTCTTACATAATCTTACATTATCACATTACTCACTACATTTAGGGAGAACATCCTGTACCTTCAGACACTGTATCAGCAGTTTTATCATTTTAATACATTGTTTGATGGTACTTTGGTGTCCACCAGCATGAAAAATGGGACAGTTGAGTTTGAGTTCCACGCTTAGGCACAGTTTGTGATCTGAACTGTACCCAAGCCACCTCCTCCAGCGTCCCCAGGCACAGTACGGAGTGATCTGAACTTTTTTAAACATGCTCAGGCATGGTACAGCTCATCTCTCCTTATTGCAAGTGTATAAATGTGGTAACTTCATAACATTTGTTTTTTCCTTGATTTCAAAATTAAAATCTATATACCATACACTTACAAGGCAGCGTTATGTTTTCCTTATTAAACTTGTTTTTTTCCAGGCTGCGGGGGCAGATAGAGGTGTTTCAAGTTTGTACATGTGTAGACCAGTAAAATATTTGTTGACATCCCTACTGTCACTGTTGCATTAGCAAAATTCATACATAATTCAATCAGACTAGTTCACAGCGGTAGTGACAAGAACCAGACATCTGAACCCTTTAATTACTCTGAAAGTTACATACAAAGAAGTTATTACTTTCAGTGGTCGTGAATATTTTTGTGCTGACATTTTGGCCTAAAACTGTATCATTTAAAAACATTGATGGTTTAGAGATATGTGCAGGGGGATACACAGCAAAATAGTTTTTTTTTCAGATTTCTCCCATGCAATAATACATGTAAAAACTCAGAAATTACAAGCATTTTCACTGGCTGTAAAGTAAAGTAAATACAGAGTGTGAACAATGTAAAATTCTCTCTGTGAATTAAACCCATTCACCAAGTGAAGCAGTGGGCTGCCAGCAGCGCTGCGCATGGGGAGCAGTGTGTAGGGACGGTATCTTGTACAAGGGTACCTCAGTGGTGTCACTAGCAGTCCTGAGATTTAAACCTATGACCTTCTGCTTGCAGGGGCAACTCCCTGAACACCAGCTGGTTGAGTGTGTACTAAATATATTTTGTGCATTGTAGGCTTTGCAGCCCTTAGATCCCATCTCTACCGCTGTAAAGAAACATGTAACGAAGTCAGCAAGTTTCGCTGCAGTGAAAGATTTCATATCAAAACAACTGCCTTGGAGAGAAATTCTGAAAAATCTTCGGAATTCCTTCTTAAAATCCCTGAAGTCAAGTCTGATATTCAGCGTCATGCTATACACTGGCTCTGCAAGGGTGCTTTATAAGAACCCCTCTCACTGGGACAACCCCCCACCCTTTATCCGTTTCACATCAGTGACTCAGGATGTCTCGGGATGACTCAGCATGTGGGCAAGCTCTTTTTCTTTTCACTTTCTTCCTTTGTGTTTTGGTTCTCCCTGAATCCCCACAATCCATTAAGTAGAATAAATCAGTCACTTTGACTTGTAGAGAGAGACAGGTGACCAGGAGTTCATTTCTGGGTAATGTCTCACACACACACACACACACACACACACACACACACACACACACACACACACACACAGACAAACACACACTCATATACAGTAAGCCAGGATCAAAAGAAAGTCTTTAGCTCCTTTGTTTTTGTATTATTCAAATCCTGGCATCTGCTTTTGTGGCAGCACACTTAGATTAACACCCAAAACCAATACGTACATGGCCAGAATAGCAGTCAAGTTTTGAATGACAAGAACTTTAGCCTCCTTTTTTACCTGTAGTTGAGATCAAAGTAATCTTTCGTAAATCCTCTGTAAATTGAAGTCTGTCTTACAGACAGGTTTGGCTTGTGTTTATTTCTGTCTTTGTTCCCTAAAATAAATGTATCCATAAAAGGAAACTATGCTGCAGTGATGAAAGGTGTTAGGCTGGTATATCTCTTTTCTTCCAGTGTGTCTCACTTTATGTGAGAGGGGAGCAGAGTAGTGCAATTTTACCTGGAGAAAGAACCAACATTGTAGAAAGTTGGCGGGCTTGGGCCAGAAACATACTTCACATAAGTTCAAGAATTTGAATGCTTCAAGCTGCACACAAATGGTTCTAAAATGCATTCTAAGATGTGGTGCAATGCAATTTAAGATGCATCACGAGCTGCATCACGAGCTGCATTCTGATTAAGGAGCGCTTTTCACCTTTTTCAGTCATGTGAGCTTTGGCCATTTTCTACTGCATAACGGTAGGGGAGAGAGTGTGGAAATTTAAAATGTAACAAAACATTGCATGAAACAATATCTTGATCATGTGCAAGAAACTGCTTTTATGTGTAGTTACCTGTGCTTATTGATCAAACAAATTTAACATGAATAACACACCGCCCCACACACTGGACTCTTTTCCTTGTTCAGGCCAGTGGTATACATCTATAGAATTAAATTGCCAGTTAAGTCACTATGTACTAGCAATGCACAAAGATATCGGAACCATATCAGTATCAGCATGTTTGCTTGAAAAATAATATTAGCATCAAATAATAATAACACATGTTCAGAAATGCTAAATATTTCAAACTGATATTTGATCATGCATTTATTGTACTCTAAGAGCTGAATGTTAAGGTGAATATTGTGTTAAAATACTTTAATTTGACTCATTTTGTTGATTTTTTAAAGCTTATAGAAAAATGTGATTTTTTTTCAAATCCAGGTAAATACAGTCACAATTTCAGCATTTTATAAATGTTTACATATCAGCATCAGCTGATAAGAATACAGTTATAACAAACATCAGAGTTCGGCCCTGGCCAACAGATTCCTCATTGCTGCATCCCTGCCTTATGCACAAGCCATACTGGCACAAGCCATACTGGCCATTCTGTACTTCCAGAAAAAGTAGATGCAAATGTCTACTGCATTTACCTCCAACCTGAAGTAGAACTGGAGCGGAGTGATTACGAACCATATTAGGCGAGGAGCGGAAATTGCTGCGGCTCACATCCTCTGGTGAACGTTGAGAAATAAGTGAAAGTGCTGGCAGTTTGGGAGTGATGTAGTATGTTCCGTCTTTGTTTGAATTTGACAAATGTTTGTACAGCTGATTAATAATGATTAGTAGCGTCAGGGTTTACTTAGTTCATTAAGTGTCCAGCAATTTCTCAACCTTTTCCTGGAGAGTCTGAGTGTCAACAAAAGAAGGAGAAAAAATAGAGAAAGAGAGAATGTCAGCAGTCTGCTCCAGCCCAGCAGCAGCCTGACACACTCATTCACACATCATTGATCTCAATGTCATACCGATGTGCTTGTACACACACACACACACACACACACACGCACACTCAGAATACTCACATACGTTGGTGTAGGCTGGGCGGAAGAGCGCTGTCAGTGGCATTGAGTCGCGGGACAAATACACAGCAGGCCTCTAAGAACTGCTAAAATGAAGAGGAAAAAACCTCTCTACCTTTATTACCTTCTGCCACTTTTCCTTTCCTTACGTTTTGTCAAGGTTTCCACACGTCCCAGAACACCTAGAAAATGGGGAAAAAAGTTTTCCAGTCATTGAAGGAGCGTGGAAAATGACAGAAGAAGTCAAATGTCCTGGAAAATATTTTGTTGTCCTGGAAAATTCTTCTGTTTTCCTTAAGCTGAAAATGGACTAGTAGGGTGCCATCCCTAAGAGCTCAGTTATGTTTGGTATGATATTAAGGATTCATGGATGAGAGTATTTTGAACTGGCTGTTGTGGCAATGATGTGAACGCATCCTCAAGTTATGCCAGCTCATACAGGTTGGCTTTAAACGGATGTTGGACTTGCTTGAGAGAGTTGAATGGGAAGTTGAGGTCAAAACAATAAATAGAAGCCCAAATGTCTGCAAGTCAAACACCAGCTATACACTGATAAAAGCCAGTAGCAATTAACTTTCCCAGCAAACTCAACTCTTTGAATTATACATCTAAGTATGTAAAGTTCAGTCTAGATTTGTCAGTAAGCTAGGTGTCCATTTCTGTCGTACCAGCTAGATCATCACTGAAAATGTCCTGGAAATGACCTGTAGAAAAGAGTGTGAACCCTGCTTTGTCCTACGCCATATTTTTTGTGTTTGGCTACTGTGGTTAGAGGTTTGTTCGCGGAATGTGCCATAGCAGAGGAAAAAGCAGTGCCGGTGTTCACGTATGCGAGTGTGGAGGATAGGCCTTTTTCACAAGAAACACACCAGATATAACAAGTTTAAAACCCAACAGGGGACGTATTTTCACCTCTTTCTCATCATTGTCAAAGTTTGTATCAAAAATGGTTGGAGAACACTCAGTAACACAGGAGTTTAAACTGAACAAAGCATATAAACTCTTTTTGGAGGATTTCCTTCACAAATATCTGGGTAAGATATCGTGAGCTAGCGTTTTTGCCCTGACGTCTGTGTATATTCCATATTTTCACATTTTACATTTAGTCATTCTACAGTAGTAGCAGCAGCTGTAAATGTTAAATTACTGATAATACAACTTAACACAACAAATGGGCTGGGAGGAGTGTCGCATAGATATGGTCCACAGCACCACTGCAGATGTTTTCCACAGTTCGGCTCCAGTGAATGAACATCTGCTCCCTGCCGAGCAACTGTCCTCTCAAATGCTGACAGCCTTTGGGTGGAGGATGAAATCTGCTTCACCGATGGTGACTGGGAATGGCACCGACTTTCAATTGATCTACAATGCTGGAATGCTGACTGCACACAGTACTTTCCTGCCATATGATAAAATGTATTCTTTCATCCTTCCTAATTGCATGAACCCATTTTTCCTCTGCTCGTTGTCAGCTGGAAAGCCACAGAGACTCTAGTAGGGATGGTTTTGCTTTGAGACTGAATGGATATATTGCTAAACGCTCATTTTCTTGGACTTGAATTACCGGAAGCTTAGTTGCGCATTATTTACTAAGGTCATTAAGGTATTTACCTTATATTTCCACTAAAGATGTTCACAAATTTCACTCTCAGAGGGGAGCTGCCGTGAGATCAGATTACACTAGCTGGTTTGCTAGAGTACAGTTAATGTTGAGCAGGTTTGGAGTAAAGTTAACATTGTTAGTTATTCTTCATAGTCTTTTGGTAATATTGTCTGACTTTCTTGTGTCTAACAACAATGTTATTTTGTACAGTGTCCACCACAGCCGCCAGAAGTCCTACCCCCAACTATGCCTTTGGTGGTGTCCACTGTGGTCAATCTGTGTAAACTGTGTAAATAATGTTTCTCCCGTTCGTTTACCTTCTTCAAACCCGTACCGCTTGCCCATTCAGCACCAAAGCATCATGCGTCAGTAACACACTTTCAACGATGGCATTCTATAATAAGAATGTAAAATTTGTCCTCTAGAGTCCTCACTGAAGCCCTGTCCCCAGCATTTTGGGGAGTTTGCAAAAAGCCCTCATAATCCCTCTTATGGCCAAAGTGAATGGCAGAATTAGACAACTCTACTGCCCTGTGGACTTTCTTAATAATGTGCATGTTAAGTCCAGAGAAGACTGGAGATTTAGTCTGAGCAGTTTTCAGAAACGCTGCCCGTGCTGTAATGTTTTCCCTTCTGTGATCGAATCCACTGTGTCAAAACAGGACGTGTGAAAAGGATTCATTGGAGGCTATTTTGAAGCTCTGACATTTCACTTAATCTGCCTTGAAATGCCTCTCTTTGCCTTTTGTGTAATTCATTCTTACTCATAGCGCTTTGAAACAAGCAAAGAAATTCTGTTGAAAGTGCGTATTCCAAAATTTCCATTTGTTCCATTTGCTTTTTTATAATTTGAATTTAATCATAAGCTGAAATGAAAAACGATAAGAGTTTAAATATTACGTGGAAACACACTCATTGTTTTGAAATGTACCATTCACTGTGAATTTTCATGATAACGTTAAATGGAGTGAATGCATCATCAGGAGAGGCCCCTCAAAACATTCGGAAAACGGAGCCTGCAATATCTAATCACATCAGCATATTTTGTATTGACATAAACAACCTATAACCCCCCTGAAATCTCCCATAAAGGCACTACAGACTACAAATGTATCCTAAAGAGGCCCGATTTTCGCTACTGTCATACATTGTCACTGTTAGTCAGAACACCTGTATGTCCAAAAGCATTACTTTTCAGGAAATTAAAAAGTGGGCTTTTAAAGTAATTGAACACTGTGTTGTCAAAGTTGGTGCTCTGGCTTCATATGGTCATTTCACATTTGTCTTTCTTTATTTCATGTTTATATTTTGACAGTCTATTTTTACAGATTTCTGTTTCCACCCTGTCCAGGAATCAAACCTTGGACCCTCTTACTGTGAGATGTTATTTAATTTAATGTAATTAATTTAGTACACATAAATAAAGCAAATACATACATGTGTATGTGCTAAACCTTTTGCACATGTTACATTTTATGGTTATTTGTATTTATGTATTTATGTATTTCTTTTCAGCAAATATATGGTAATGGGTTTTCAAATTATGCAAAAGATGTGTTCTTATCACTGAAATTAACCACAGGCACCCAAACTTTTGCATTTGACTGTACATTTAAATAATTACATATAAAATGCAAATTGACTGTAAGAATGAAAGAATTTTGTCAGGATTTAAGTTGTAGGAATAAAAGTATTTTCACTACATTTCTCATAATCTGCGTAGGTTGACTGGAACTGAGAGGCTTTCGGGGGTCAAAAGTAGACAAAATACCATCCATTGAAAGAACAAGAGAATTAACGAGACAAAAGAGGAAAGGAAGAGGGCTAAGCTTCATATGAAAGGTGAGAGAAAGAAAGAGGGCAAGAGAGAGTGAGAATATATGGTAGGAAATGAGTGCGCGTCTCAGTTCCTGCTGTGGTGGTCTTTCACAGCGCGCCTTGCTGGGGCAGGGGCTTTCGCTGAGCTTCCATTGGAGTTGCTGACGGTAACTCCTATTTCACCTTCAGCTTTGCTTTCAAATATAATAGGCTTTATAAGGAAGCCTTTGGCACCGAGAAGACTTACTCACATACTGACTCTCTCCAGACGTTAAAAGAGCAACCTGGAGCCACAGAGCTGTGCAAGAAAAAAGTGCACTATGTGAAATGAGTCACAAGAGTCTTTCTATTTTTTTTTTTTTCGGTTTATTTTTTCTCCTAGAGTGCTTTTGTCCTGTGCCTAGGTGCTTTGGGGGAGCGGGGCAGGGGAGATTAGACTGCCCCATAGATGAATGGAGGGATGCAGAGATGAATGGAGCGGGAGAAATGAGATTTGGCCTTTGAAGAAGGACTGAACTTTTGTTTCCTTTTCTTCTATTTAAAATAAGTCATTCCACTCTTGAAGTGGTGCGTAGATGAGGAGAATGTGCTGTTGTGTATTTAATGTAAGATTAGCTTCCAGCAGCAGTTACACTGGACTATAGAAGCTTTAGTTTCAGACAAGCTAGCTTTGAAACTAAAGGGAAATGTTGGTCTTTTAAAGATCATCCCACCATTATCTCAGATTCTGCAGCCCCTAGTAATCAAAGCAGCTTTCGTCTGAAGGCTGATAAACTAGTGCTGCACACGTTTTCTCTTGACTTGTCTTGGACAGTGGTGCCTGTGCTCGGACTCGGACATTGGTCTCCCATTAGTTTGGGCCAAACCGTGTCTGCTTGTTTTTGATTTCGCTAATTAGCGCTGACATTGGTTGTACTCATTCACATTGTGCACTGAATACCAAGAAATGCATGAAATCATTCACTGAAAAAACGAAAAACCTTCCCTGACCACATTAAACAAGTATGAGTATGGCTGCTGCGTACTTATACATGTGTAATCTATACATTTGTTTTTGTAAGCAGAAGAAGATATATTTTATTATGAAACTGAATTTGATTAAGTTACGGTTGGCTAATTTGGTTTTCTTCCACATCTTTTACATTTTTGCCATGTTTGTGTCAATTCAGCAAAAAATGTGCTTGTTGGTCATATAAAGAAAAAAAAGAACTAGTTGATCACATGAAGAGAGTCAGTGTGATTAATAAGTTAACTATGCATTTAATTATTAAATGCTTATAATTCATTTAAAAAGAGCAAAATTAAAGAAATGACATTAGAATTCTAAGTATTGTGTTGTGGTGAAGCCAAAAGTGCCCGTATCACAGAAAAACAATTCTTTTTTTAATAAAAAAGTGTAATGTGGCATTTCATCACTGTTTAAACATCCCATACACTCCTCTTTCTATATAAACCATATTTGTGATGTTGCAAACATCAAAGCATTTCTGTATATCTGCCTATTTAATCTGCACCATTTCATTGCTGCCCTTTCACATTGAAGTTATAAATGTTAAAATGTTGAATGTGCACAATCCACAACAGCCAGTCAGAACAGACGATATTTACATACAGCAGTCTTAAAGGCACAGTGACAAAAATAACCTCTGCAAAATGACAAGTTAATAAGTTACTAGTCGACTCAGGGGCTCATTTCACTACATGTTGTACATGTATAAATATGTATGTAAAGAATTTTTAGTCTTATTTACAAGAAGATGGAAACTTGTAGTGTAAAAATGTATTACAGCTGTTTGGCATGAAACCGCAAAGAAATAAAAAAAAGAAAAAATGTGGGATGTTGGCCCCTTGAGGTACACTGAAGATATCTTTGAGTTTAAAGACAGTTTTATGTTCTGTGTGTGGACAGTTGCTCTTGAAAATGAGGGCTTGAGAGGGAAATGGACCAAATTCTTCTTGATCTTGGTATAGAAAGGGGGTGTCTGAAGAGCTGAAGAAGAGTTAAAGCTTTGGCATCAGCCAGCGTTTCAGATGAATAAAAATAGGGAGTCCTGCATGGTAATTGGCAACATGCAAATGACAGTACGTGCTCTGAGAGCGGACTGGCTGATTACACACCGGGGCCTATAGAACTCACACGACAAATCTGCTGTTTCTGGAAGCAATCTGAGGTTTCACACGGTTTTCGTGCAATAAATATCATCGCTGTCCATCTCCAAGAGAGATCATGCATCTCCAAAATGGTGAATTTTACAGGAGAAGACAAAAGCATTCTTTATTTCAAATGGAAGTTAAAGCACCTTTGGAACATTTGTATTGGTTTGTTCATCATGAAAGTTTTGCTCAACGTAAAGGACAAGTGTGCAAATGATGTAGAAAATTAAAATGGCAAAAGAAGTAGAATAATGCATGTAATGCGTTGGTGGGATGTTTATGAAGGTTATTGAAAAAACATAGTGCAACTTAGATTTTACTGCAGCATGCATTTATAATTTATGACATAAAAATTACATTTGTATTATGTAAAATAAACAAAGCAGAACAAGATAAGTTGTCCTGAAAAGAAAGTCCAGATCTCTCTCTCTCACTCTCTCTCTCTCTCTCACCTCAGACACACATTACAACAGCTTAATGGGCAAGCGAGAGAGAGAGAGAGTGAAAGAAGCTAATCATGGCTTGTTAACTAAAGCTCGGTCATGTGACTGGCGAGAAAAGGCAGTGTGTTTTTGTTTACGGAGTGCCTCCATTAGCATAAGCGTCTGGCCTGGAGCGAAGAAGGGAGAGCAAGAGAGACAATCAATAGAGAGAGAAAACACCGAGAGAAAAGAAGAATAAAATTCAGTTAATGAAAGTGAGAAGTGGATTCAGTGGAATGAAAGAGGCAAAGTTGTGAAGAAACAAGTTGGAGAGACTGAAAGTACTGTAAAAGTTGTTTTGAGAAACAAAATACATTAAGGTCTCCATATGTCCCTTTATTTGGAAGAAAAGTCGTGTTTAACCATGGTAGCAAAGAAAAAGAGAACAGCATAGCAGAGCTGCACTTTCTTTTTGTTTTGCATTCTGACTGCCTCCAGTTAGTCCATCATTTTCAGGGACTGTTCTAGGGCAAAGTTCTAAATCTCATGTCTCTTTTCATCACATACTGGCGGGTTGAAGGCCTGACATACTGATCTTATTTTGCTTCATAAAAGCACAGAAGAAAAACTTTCTAACCACATTGGAATAGTTCTTCCTACTGACCCCTGTTCACTAGCTGTAGTTCAGTCTAGTTGTCCTTATGGGCACCATTTAAAAGGTAAAGGGGGGGAATTTGGCTGATGCTCTCATCCAGAGTGACTTACAATCATTAGTTACAGGGACAGTCCCCCTGGAGAGGGTTAAGTGTCTAACTCAAAGACACAGTGTTTTACCCACTAGACTGCTACCACCATTTCATTGCTTCAGTAGATTTTTTGCTGGTTATAGTTTCTAGTCAGTTCAGGAGTTAACTATGTTAACATCATGCATCTTTGTTACTGGGCAATGCACAAACAAAAGTTGAAATTGGCTTCAAATTTGGTTAATAAAGTTGGATAGTGAGAGTTTCATTAAGTTACTAGTACAGTTCTATACACAAGTTTTAATTTTATTTTTTTTGTAGCCGATTTTAGTGCTGCTTCCTCCAAGGCCGTTTCAGAAATTCCAACTCTGACACATGCGTTAAACCCATATTGCACACATTTGCACAATGTGACGTCATCTAACTTACAGGAGGAGCTGCAGAAACGAAGCAAAGAACAGCCGTAGGCTTTTCAGGTGTTGTGTCCAGAGGCCAGAATGAGACAATATCTGCTCGTAAACAACCTTTAAGTCACTAAAGCACAGATCAGTCATGGAATAAAAAAAAGCACTGTAGATCTGGTTCATAAAGAATCAGCCTGTGAACGCTTGTTTTTAGCTGCTAGCCAGCTCAGATAGCCGAAGTCTTCTGTGGGTTATAAGTGTTTTTCTATTTAGCCTCGAGGACACTGTTTTGCATTGGTTTGAGAGTTTAAGTGAGCCAGCCGTTTTTGCTCAGTCTTTCTCTTTGTTGTTTAATACAATCCACAGAACACCATCATTTCATATGTGGCGCAATCATTCTATGCATTTTTCTAAGTTCAAGTATCAAGCCTTAAATACCTCTATTCCAGTATGTACCCAACAAACATTTCCCTTATAAATTACTCTTCTCAATAAATATTTAATATATTTTTTTATTAAAGCATGTCTGTGTACAAGGAATAATATTTGTCATCTTAATGTAATTTTTCTAGGAGACGTTTGTTGATAGCCAAAGAGAGATTTGTCACTTCTACTTTTAAATGCTTAGTTGAAGTCAAAGACACAATTCTGAGTAAAGTGATGACTTTATTTGCAAAGACAAGAAAGAAAAGAGAGAGTGTGTGTGTGTGTTTATCTGTGTTCATTCTAAAGCTTTGAAAAAGGATTACTCAGTTGTACTGAGCTAATACAGCTGTGTAAACACTTGTTTGCCTTGTTCACTTTGTTAAAACGTCCACACTTATTAACACTGCAGAAATGATGTTTGGTCAGACCTTTAGAAGACTAATCCCATTGGTCATTTTGGCTTTCAAGGATAATGCTCTTTTTCTGGGTAATTTCTTTCCTTGAAACTAGGTGTTGTTTATAAATCTATTTTTTTCCTTTACTTTCTCACCTCTTTGACCAGATGCCTGTCCTTTGTGTATTCTCAGGGGTTTCCTACTCAACTCTTCCTGGACCTGCAGAGGTTGACGATGTCACGGTGGAAGTGCTGAGGAGGAGGCGGCGTTTTCTGACCGAGCTCCGCCCCATGACCAACAACAGAGCCAGTCAAGAGAGTGCGGAGGAGTTACCTGGGCTACTGGAGGACACCGAAGCAGACAATAGCTCCCAGATAGAGGTGACCTTCCATGTCATAGCCCTGATAAAATGTGCAGAGAGAATACAGAGATCCAAACCTGACCCCTCATCATCAACCAGTACCTTGGTCCCTCTATTCCTATAAACTAGTAATGTATCACAGTTACATAGACCAACATGTAATACAAGTCAAAAGTTTGACACATCTGATTAAATACGTGAATAAATGATTTCTCTGCATTTAACCTATTCACAAAGTGAAGCAGGGGGCTGCCAGCAATGCAGCGTCCAGGGAGCAGTGAGAGGGGACGGTAACTTGCCCAGGGGTCCCTCAGTGGTGCCTCTAACAGTCCTGGGATTCAAACCCACAACCTTCGGATCGCAGGGGCAACTCCCTAACTACTAGGCTACCAGCTGCAAATCTTATGCATACATGCTTGAGATTTATTTTTAAGACAAATGTAAATAGTACAGATTCTCTGAAATCTTTGTAGTTGAACAATTTCGACTGATGAAACTGACCCACTACAAAGTATTAACATCTAAGACTTTACAATTAATTTTAATAACAATGATGGGAAATAATGTTTGAAAATACTGTTTGTTAATCTTCTATGCCAGTCAGCAATGACTCATTCAGGCAGTTGAAGCAACAGCAGAACAGTGAAAATGATGACCGTGTGGAATTACTTCATGGTTTTTTCCAGGGACATTAGACACATAATTTCTCTGTTCATGCTAAATATGAAGAAGAAGTAGACTGTGCATGAAGTTCTCCATTACAGATTTGATTCTAATTTAAGCCACTCAATATGTAGAACACAAAGAAATAAAAGCTAAACAGAATTTTATTGCCAATTTTAGGGACAGTTTTTAAAATAATGGAAAACCCACTAATGCAACGAGTAATTCAAAATAATGGAATACTTTACTGTTCTCTATTATCAAAGACACTGGATTTCATGGCACTAACTGCAACCTACAGACTTTTAGTACTTTTATATTATGTAAGTTGTTAATTTATTGTAAGCTTTTTCGTTTTCAGTTTTTGTTTTAGTTTTTGGCCGTGCGTGTCTTAAATTTCATTTTTTGTTTTGCCCGAGATCTTTCACTGTAGTGCATCGCTAATAAATGATTAAGTTTGTGCACGTGTTTGAATCTGTTTGCAAAACATTTTTACCTTTACATTCATAGATTGAACAAGATGTCTTCATTAAGTGAAACGTTACGTTGTCCACAGTAATAAAGATACAGTCGAAAATAAGTTTCCCTTCCATGTAATCATTTTATATTATTTACATTATTTTCAAGAAGTTTTCTGTCAAAACTAGCTTTATCGAGCATGTGCACACACTACTTGAGCCACCAAGGTTTTTCTAATGTGATAAAATCAAGTCGACAAATATCCCTGATGCTGTGTGTATTCTATACAATTAATAGACAGTCTATACAAGTAATCTAACAGTAATAGATTCTAAACAAGTGGACAAAACTAATAGCACCCACAATGACATTTAATTCACACATGGAAGGTGGGATCATGTGACCGTCAGGGATTAGTCATAGAATATTAAATCAATAAAAATCTCAAGGTTCCACCTTCCATGCTACAGTGCCAAATAATGTGTGTTACTTGGGTGGAGGGGTCTCCCTCTCCCCCGTCACTTACATTTATGGCATTTAGCAGCCAAAGCAACTTCCATTCCCTAACTACAGGGGACAGTCTCCCTGGAGCAACTTGGGGTTAAGGGTCTTGCTCAGAAACCCAGTGGAGGTGTGCTGAGATAGGATTTGAACACATGACCTCTCAGTCCAGAGGCAAGTATCCTACCCACTAGACCACCACCACCACCCACAGAGTTGGTTTGCAGGTATCTGTTAGCTGACGTGACAGAATTATATAGATTATGTGATGTTTCTGCCATGGCCTATATAGCCTTATTTCTTACTGAACTAGTTCCATGCAAAAGTAAAATGTGGATTATGGTAAAAACTGTTCAGAACTATTACCCTGGTGCATCCAAACTTTTGACTGGTGCTGTAAAGAATCAGGACACGGCAGGAGTGTTTGTTTTTTTGCGCTGATGCAGCTCATTGGATGATTATTCAAATCAGCTGTGTTAGAGCAGTGCACTGCTGAACCCTTCCTTGGCTAGATTTGTCCAGTCTGATTTATTGAGTGTATAGAAAAACAGCTCCAAGTTGCAGAATGTTCTTGCCTGGTAATGAAAGCAGTGACTGGTGAATGGCAATTGCTCATTTTGTCTAATTTGATGTAGTGGGCTGAAGCCTGGCTGCAGCAGCTGTGTGTTTTCCACCCTGGGGTGATGTGCTATTGACAGGTAGAGCAACAGAAGCAGGAGAGAGAGAGAGAGAGAGAGAGAGAGAGAGAGAGAGAGAGAGGGTGTGTTTGTGTCTAAGAGAGAGAAGTGTGTTAGAGAAAGAAGACTATTGGAAGAAGCAGAAGTCAGATTGAAGCATATTGGCTACTTAAACAGATGTGTGTGTGTCTGGTCAGGGTAGATGAGAACAAAAGCAGGGTACAGATATGATAGAGAATCGAGAGAGGATCCCATCCTCTATCGACTCTTAATGACAAAAAAACATCCCACTCTTCAGTCCTTGATAATGGGTGGTCTGAACATATGCTCAGCATGTGGCCAGATCAGTCTGTGTGTGTGTGTGTGTGTGTGTGTGTGTACATGGGCAGGAAGAGTGCTTTCTGGCTGAGCAGGAGGTAAATTGGGCAGATATATGTGAGTGAGATGTGAAGGTGAAAGAGTAGAAAGAATTTAATGTGTGTGTGTGTGTGTGTGTGTGTGTCTGTACGGGGAGGGGGGATGTGCGTAATTTGGCACATACACACGCATACACACAGACACACACAGTTTTTGTATTTGATTGTTTTGCTGTAAGCTCTGGTGTTGAATACTTGATTGAATGGTTTGTTTCCAGTCCCCCCACTCCATGGTGTGGGGGACACAGCCGAACATTTGAACATGTGGGTAAGCTGCTATACTGCAGAAAGGAAGTGGCTGTAAACGGACTCACAATCAGATTCATACAAGGCTTATAACTGACAGTTGGGGCTTGAAGAAGGATCACATGAGATTTAATAAGATAAGCGTTTGGGATTTTTAATTCATATGGATGGATCTTAAAGCAGAAATCACAAAGCAGAAGTAAACCTGACAACAGCCAGTCAGTCTGCAGCGAGGGGCATGGAAGCGAACTGGCTTTATCTTCCGAAGCTGTGGGAATTGTTAACAAAAATGTTATGCAACTCAAAGTTGATAACACTTTAATTGGATAGTCTACTGTAGATGCTCAGCTTGTTTTTAGCTAACTTTCAACTAAATATCAATTAAATGTAACTGTTTCTTGACCCCATGTCACAAATATACCCATGTCAGAGTATATTTATCTGTTATTGTATTTACAGTAATTTGGGATGGTTTTGAGTAGTCTATATGACTGAATACTACATTTATTAAAGAATTACAGTACATACACTTACTGCATTCATCTTTATGAAGAGAAGAGTCAGCCTGCTTGAGTCCCTGAAAATGAAAGGCAGGCCTGCTTTTTGACACATACATAATTTACTATTAAATATTATTAATCGAATTTTATAGAATTTAAACTTACAATAAATTTAACATGTTCTCAAAAATAGGGCATTTAAGTGTGCATCAGTATTTCTTTTATTAAGATCACCCTCCAACATGGATACATCGTAATAATCACTGTAATAAATGAATAAATAACAACTAAAACATTTGTCTTTACAACAATAAGTCTTTACAAGAATTATTATTTGATCATGTGTCATATCATGCGGGTATGGAGGACGCAATTGCGGGATAGGCTTCAGAACAAAACAAGCTTTAATAAACTTAGCCACAGAATGAGCTCAGGAGCTCCAAACGAAACGAGTCCTTCACAACACAGGTGCAGGTTCCAGATCACAGAAGACCATCTACTCACAGTAGGACTAAAGCTTGAGGGGGGAACACACTTATCGAAATCGACTGATATGAACCTTTTTATCTTGATAACATTTTTGGTCATATCGCCCAGGCCATCTTATGGTCAGGTTTAAAACATTTAGACATGCATGAAGGGGAGACATGCGAGGGTGGTGGTGGCCTGGTGTCCTCTGGAACAAGAGGTCATGGGTTTGAATCCTACCTTCAACACACCACCACTGGGCTCCTGAGCAAGACCCTTAACCCTGAGTTGCTTCAGGGAGACTGACCATTGTAGTTAGGTAATGGAAGTCACTTTGGATAAACATGTCTGCCAAAGGCTGTAAATGTAAACAAAGTCATTTTTATTTTAGCTGTCTACCACCACATATTGGAGTTGGGTAACAAATATGAGCTCAAAGTACAGACCTTCAGCTTCAATTTGAGGATATTTACACCAAAGCGAATAAACATGTAGGAATTCCAATTTTTTTCATACAAAGCCTTTTCATTTGTGGGGCCTCAAAAATTAGTGGTCATTTGGCTGCTCAGCTGTTCAATGGCTATATGTGTGTGTCATTTATTTCAGAGGTTTGGAATATATTCCTGTTAACTTTCAAAATGATGTCCAAAGAGCTGTCACTGCCAGTTAAGCAAGTCATCATCTGACTGAAAAATCAAAATACACCCATCAGAGAAAAAGCCAAAGCATTAACTGTGGCTATTTGGTACATTCTTAAAACGAAAGAATGCAAACACCAAAAGGCCTGAAAAAAACACAAAAACTATGGTGGAAGACAGAAGATTTTTTTCCCTGCTGAAGAAAAACCCCTTCACAACAGTTGGCCAGACCAGGAACACCCTCCAAGCAGTAGATATATCTGTATTAAAGCCAACAATCCAGGGATGTTTTCACTAGACTAAATACTGAGGGTTTACTAGAAGATATGTGCCATTGGTAACCTTCAACAACAGGCAAATTTGGGCCAAATAAAATATTTTACATCTAAAAGTCTGCTATAGCATCTAATGGATAGATGTCACAAAGATCAGTTTGTACCAGAATTATGGGAAGAAAGGAGTATGGATAATGAGAGGAATGCTGATAATCCAAAGTGTCTGTCATGCTGGGTGGAGGCAGTGTTATGGCACTGGCATGTACAGTTGCTGATGGAGCTGGTTCTTCTGTATTCAATGATGATATGATTACTGACAAAAGCAGCCATAAGCATCAGAACTCAGTGAACAACACTTCAAAGTACGAAACATTTTACGGCAAACAATGAGACTTTTCTGCAGTAGTTTCATTGCACTGGCCCAATTGGTTAAGGAGAGTGGTACTGGCATGATTATGGTTAAAAGGATGGTACCAGAATGAATGAAAATAAAACTGAAGGTAAAACACAATGTGAGGACGGCTGAAGTAAAGACATGGTAGACAATTGCCAGGAAATAAATCTAGTGTCTGGTGATGTCTATGGGTGACAGACTTGCAATTAAGTACTAAAAATGACCAGAATGCATAGTTCCAACAGTAAAGTTTGGTGGAGGAGGGATAATGGTCTAGGGTTGTTTCTAAATGCTTAGGCTTGGCAGGTAATATTAATGCTACAACATACAAAGGCATTTTAGACTATTATTTGCTTCTAACTTCGTGGCAAAAGTTTGTTGAAGAGCCTTTCTTGTTCTAGCATGACTGTGCCGTTGTGCACAAAGCAAGATCCATAAAGTTTTATGTGGAAGAACTCCAGTGGCTTGCACAGAGTCCTGAGCTGATCTCAAATGAACACCTTTGGGAGGAACAGGAATGTCGATTGTGAGCCAGGCCTTCCAGGCCAACATTAGTGCCAAACCTCACAAATGCACTTTTGACTGAGTGGGCACAAATTTTTACAGATGCACTCCTGTATCTTGTGGAGCTTGTTATAGCCAAAGGACGGAAGATTCTTTATTCATGCCCATGGTTTTGGACTTGGATGCCCCACGAGCTCTTTTAGGTGTCATGATCAGGTGCCTGCATACTTTTGGCCATATAATATAACTCAGTAGACGTCAAAATAGGTGTTGACCTAACTGCACAAACATACTGTTTGTAGATAAACTTTGTTTCTTTTTATTATGAACAGTTCAAGTTTTAAAATATGGTTGACCATGCAACCGTGGAAACCCCTTGATGGACAGACATATAACATCATGCATCAGTTGAATTTTGCACTTTTGCAACATGTTTTTTAAGCACCATTCTGATGTTCATGGAATAATCTTTACCGCTTATGTTGCTACGTGGCCATAGTTTAGTTTACTATAGTTGACCTACATTGCTTGGCCCGGATGAAATTGTTTATAGTGGACATAACGTAGTTCCATGTAATGGGGTTTTGGCCTTCTCTGATAAATTAATGGAATGGAAAAAGCAATGAGGATTACGACAATACCAGAATTTAAATACATAGATAATAGACTATGTGATTCTATTAAATAGAAATGAACTCAAATTTAGAGTACTTTTTATTTTACAGAAGTCATTAGAAGACCCTGACAGTCACTCTGTGAGTTTAGGGTGCCAGAGTGTGGATTATGTGATGCTGGCTAGGCACTAACATAGCTGGCAAACTTATCTTGCAAGCCAACCAACCAGTAAGATGCTAGCAGCCTCCACCATGGTCTCCTGAAACATATAAAGGGTAACAGCATGGCTACCAATCTAGAAAATCGAATGAATTTCAGACTTCAGTTCACATATGAAAGTAGAACCTCTGTATAATCAGGATGACACTGGGAAGTGGATTACTTCCACTCTGGTTGAGTTGCAACTTATTTTCTTTATGTGGAAATGATGTTTGTATTTGAAGTAAGTTCATTGCAGCACTTTTTTTCAATGTGCCATCGTACACACAATTTCAGAGAGATGTGGCTTTTCATGGACATTGTGGTTTGAGTGAAGTGTTTTGATTTCCTCTCTGCACCTGGTAGGAAATCACACACAAACTGAGGTCAACTGGGGTGGGCTGCACAATGTTTGGTAAAGAAAAAACAGGACGTGGGCCGTATTTCAAAGGAAATAAGGTTCTAAACAAAGCTGGAGGTTTCTGCACTGCGTTCAAAATATTGCCTTCAAAACTGCCTTCAAAATATTGTTCTGACATGAAAGGAAGCATTTCAGAAAGTAAACTAGCTGTGCTTTGAAAAGGTCAATCATAACCACCCATGATTTATTTTTTAATGGAAAAGGACATTTAAAAGATATCGCATTATTTATTCAGTTTTTAAAAAAATGCAATAAATACTAGGGGGGTTGGATAACTATTTGAAGAATCAAATATAGATATGCACACATGCAGATATTTTGAGTTAAAAGCATGTACTGCCTTGAATTATGTTTATCTTTGCCCTGCTTTGGACTGTAAGAGTTAAGCACACTAGACAGTGTAGATGTAGGTGTTCTCAGTTTCCTGACAGGCATGCTGAGGCTCTCCTTTGTCACTCTGTCGACTGCCTTTAGACACTGTTGTTCTGTGCTGAACTGCATGTTTGATCAAGTTTGGACATGTTTTTTTTTTTTTATTATTCCCGCGTTTTGTGGTTTTACTGCTTTTCTTTTTCTCTCGTAGACAGACAGACAACTTGGCACCGACTCGCTTTTTAGTCTCAGACAGACTGGGCTAAACCATAAAAAAAAGAAGAAGCCCTCTTGCTGCTAATGAGCCGTCTTGCTGGTCGACAGTGAGCCCCAGATTACATAACGAACCTTAGAATCCCCCAAATCTCTCATCGAACTACTTGCCTCAGAAAAGATGATCTGACATCTTTTTAAGATATTCTACAAGTCCTTTTTGTAAATCATATTTCAACACCTTTCTCCTTTCCTTCCCTGTTGTTAGTTTCTGTAAGGGATATGTGTTCCAGTTGTTTTGCCCCAGTTCTTTAATACATAGCATCAGATAAAATATCTGATATTACACTTCACTCTTCAAAGGGCCTATATCTTTTTTTTTCTCCCATCTCCTGTTTCCTGTTCATTGTTTGTACAGTTTGCTGAACTATTGCAGTATCTGAACTATTGCAGTATAGCTGAACGATCATTTACTGAACTATTGCAGTGTGAGCTGTGTAAAAAATAAGAAATGCTTCCATATGTCTTGTGAGTGCAGTAGTGTTTGTGTAGTAGCTTTTCTATGTGCTGTATTCCAGCAGCTTCACTCCCGATTCAGTTTCTGATGGGATGAAACAGAGTCACACATGCACACACTGTGCACTTAACATTACTGTTTTAATTGTACCACTTGTAAAATAATATTAGAGTGTTGTGTCCAACTTATATATATATAGATATGATGAACAGGGGTTTGAAATTGTTGGAAACAAACTATTATGACTGTTTTAGGAACGTTGTAAGTCAAGAAAGAAATACAAAGAGAGGGAGGGAGGAAATGAAATATGAAGCGTCAAGAAAAATGTCTCTTCTTCTGCTCTGTGGTCTCCTGTGTTTTCCGTCGAGAGCCAGTTGAGGATGAGGTGCGGCTTTCGGGCTAGAATGCTGTGAACATCAGGTTTACACAAATCTAATTCTACACAGCTGACCACTCACAATGATCCGATCTGTTTGAGAAAAGCCAAATCCGTTATTATAATATGTGTAACCTGTTTTTACATTCTGCTGGACACTTTGGTCAGTGTAGAATCTTCATTATTCAAGAATTCACCCTGAATGAACTCCACCTTGTAAATGTAATGATGTGCAAAAGGATTCAGACAGAAATGTCAATAAGAAATGTGCTAAGGCACCACCTGGAGGCATTTGCTCTCAGGAGTGGCACCACACTTCCAAAAACCTTCACATTCAGGCCAAACTGACAGAGGGCATAAGTTCACACATTTTTCCTGCATTAGTTAGCTGCAGCACTTTTTTCACTGAACACACCCAACAAGCTTGAGACAAAACATAAAATGAAAGTGCAGTGATGAAGAGATAGATGGATGAATTATTTCCTATCAATATGGATAAATAATGGATGGATAAATTATTTCCCACCAAGGCTTAGTTCATCAGGCCCACTGTCTGAACTTAACCCAAAATTAGTGAATTCTGTGGTTCCAGAATGCATCTCGATTTGAAGATGCATTTCCTAGACTGTTAGCTTATGATGTGATGAGTGATTAAATCTTAAAAGGAAATGAGTTTTTAATGGTTTATCAGAGAATTCAACCGCTAACATGCACATCTTCAAAAAGCAAAGTAACTGGAGTCATCTGTGAAAAACATTTTTCATAGCGTAATTCAGTTCTTTAAGGCTTTGAGAATGGAAAATAAAAGCAGATAACCATAGAAAGTAGCCAAAAGCATTCTGAATTAATCATGTAGTTAACATAGTTCAACTTCCACGTCGAGCTCCCACATTCATCAGAACTGACGGCCCATGTGTGTTCAATTACACCCAAACTAGCTTGAAGCACCCAACTACAGAGCCTGAGAAACTGCTTCGTATTAAAACACACTCCATACACAGATGTAGCTTATATTTCTAGCTTGGTGCATGTTTAACTGCCAGAGTAAATTCATGTTCTTCCATTAATTATTCTCTTTTATCTCACCCTTACCTTTGGAGGAGACCACATGTGGTTTGTCTGGAGGAATGATGGATTAAACTCCAATAAATCATCAGTGAGTCACAGCCATAATCCTATCCACTATAATATCATCAGCCATTCACATATAGTCATAGTACATAGTACTATAGACACCATTTACAACACTTTTAAGCAAAACGTGAACATTGCAAAAAATATTCTGTACTCCATACTGTACATTTATGGAAACTAACCTAAAAAAAACATCCTGTTTTTAAATCAGTACATGATTTTCCATTAACCTGCTTATTGTGAACTTGATGTATGAAGAGTAGTAATGGAAATACGAATGAAAAAAAAAGCTCTCATGTATAAAAAGCTTTTACGCTTGCATGAGATGGTTGGATTTAAGTGCAGTGACATGACGTGAAGGGCACAACATTCAAAAGCATGATGCATTTTGTGGGGTCAGATAAGGAGATATAGATGTTTTTACAATAGTTTCGTAAAGAAACGACTGCTATTTTAGATGCTACTTTAGATTCTGAGTCTTTAAAAAATTGATCCACTGGACCTCTGTAAAATAACTGTGGACAGTCCCTGATATGTGATTGCTGGTAGGTATGAAAGGATTGCCTTTCAGACACTGCATGCATCACTTATTCTTGTCGCCGTCGAATACACAATGTTTTCTGTCATCTAGAGGTGAACCCTCTGTATTTACATTCATGAAGGCATCTATGTACTGACGACTTGGATACACTTACCACCTCAGGAGTACTCTTGAGCTGGCCAGATGGTGTGAAGGGTTTTTTTTAACCAAGGAAAGAATTTTGGCAATCATCCACTTTAGTCGTCTTCCATGGCCTCCCAGGCCTTTTGGTGTTACTGAGCTCACCAGTGCATGCCTTATTTTTAAGAATTTACTGAATTGTTGATGTGGACGCTTCTAAAGTTTTAGCTATATCTTGTATAGGTTTAGTTTGTTTTTTTAAGCCTTGACATCTCGTTGGACATCAGTTTCAGTGAACAGCTACCAAATGGAAATTCAGTGCTTTGAACTCCAGACCTTTAATGTGCTTAATTTGTCATGGAATAACAAGGGAAAGGGCCACATCTGGCTATGAAAGAGCTTGTCTAGTTACTTTTGAGCCTCTGAAAATGGAGGGAAAATGGCTACGAAACTGAAAAGTAAATTTGTGAAAAAGGCAAGCTACCCTCAATCTTTTGAATGACAGTGTATTGACATTTTACGCGTGTAAAATCTGTAAGATTTAGAATATCCGCTTGTATGGAAGTATTTCTCAACATGTTCTTCACTTTAATGTCTACTTAAAAAACATGGCTTCTTTTTGCATTGCAACATCTGGACTGATTCTGTCAGTGTGTTTTGCCCCCCAGAAACAGACAGACAGAAGATAGAAAATCCCAGAAAGGGTGGAAAGATAAAAAACCTTCAACTAGCCCCCTAATGCAATATTGAGGCCACTGCCACAGCTAATCTCACTTATACAAATGGAGCTTGTGAATCTAGGGCTGTTTGCCATTGCACAGAACTCTGTCTCTGGCTGCAGTTTCATTAGATTTTTTTTTCTCTCTTGCCTGAGGCATTTGAATGCTTTCTTATATGATTTCTTCTCTGGTGTTGTTAGATTGAGTTGAAACGATGTTAATGTTAGACGTTACTGGTTTGTTATGAAGTGTCTGCTGTTTAGTCTGCTATCCAATGAAAAATACTTCTCATACCTCACACACACACGCACACACACACACACGTGCATACACACACACATACACACACACACACACACACACACACACACACACACACACACACACACACACAATTAGGTTTTACTATACTTGTGAGTACATCCAAAACTGTTATTAAGAAATATTTACACCTAAACCTAACCTTTAACCTCAGTTGCAACATGTCCTCACTAGATTTTCCAGGATTCCTATAATTCCCACAAAGAGATAACACTGGATCAATGTTTAGTTGGGATTTTCCAGCATCTGCCTCTGATATTGAATAGCTGTTGATCTAGCACCAGTACTGATGTTGATAATCAGTGGCTGTGGTTAAAAGTCAAATTCAGTACTTCAATTCAGTACTGTTAGTGTTCAGTGTTTTCAACCATTTATTTACACACTCTAGTGCCAGGTTGACAACTGTATGTTGCCTGCGTTTTAATCGTTTTGTATAATTCAAAATTGCTAATTAAGCTGTATAAGTTAGAATTTATTTCTGACATTTGTTTTCAGTTTTTATGTCTGTTTAGACATTTTCGGTTCCTAGCTGTTAGCTAGGGCTTGCAAAATCACACAGTGCTACCAACACGGGTGAGTGAAGGTTGCACAAGCTTCCTCTTAGACATGTGAAGCATCATCACATCTTTCTAAACTGCTGCTAAAGCTATGTCAATGGACAGCTCAACACTCTTTGAAGAGAACATCAGCAAGCAAATGCCTGAGTAATGCTGGGGACTCCCAATGATAGGACAAAAGCTTAGTGAGTTTTGCTAAAAAAAAAAACAAACGTATACAAATTCCCCCTTATCTCAGATGTTGTCAGTCACCCAAGACGTATTTGGTGTCTGAAGTCTTGGAGCTGTGAGGCTTCAGTGAAAGCTCATAATAGAGCAAGAAGTGTCTATACGCAATCAGTTTTCTGGGTGTTTTTAACTTTTTGCCACTGGATCGTTTGGTATGAAACATTGTGAACCAATAAGCCAAAATCAGACACTCTGGATATGAGCTTTCACCATCTGTTAGCTACATAAGCCAAGTCACTCCAAAAATAAAGAGGACACCAAACATATCTTAGCTGACTACATTTGAGTAAAGGGGGTGATTGTGAATTTCTGATTTTCCCTGAACTATTTCTTTAAAGATTCTCCTCACATTGCTCTGTTTTATTCAGCCTTTCAGTTCTCCTCTCTCTCTCTCTCCCTCTCTCTCTCTCCTTTACTGAGTATTTTCTCTGACTATTTTCTCTCTTTCACCCTCACGGTAGAGGAGAAGCAGGGTTAAGATGGTTTAGATGGCCCCCTCCCCGTTCTGAGTTTTCCCAAACATTGAGACAGAGCTCACAGTGCCCCCACAGCTGTTGCTGATCAATGCAAGTGATTTCACTTCACAGAAAGCCCCTGCTGAACATATGGCC
Source organism: Hydrocynus forskahlii (assembly GCA_037974365.1). Taxonomy (NCBI): domain Eukaryota; kingdom Metazoa; phylum Chordata; class Actinopteri; order Characiformes; family Alestidae; genus Hydrocynus; species Hydrocynus forskahlii. The sequence goes on from JBBPCX010102207.1 coordinate 37,443, forward strand.
AGCCTCACAAATGCTCAAACAACAACAGAGTCGACGAACTAAGCCTGACTTTTTTGGCCAGAGAGAAAGAATGTGCATGCTTCATTGCTGCCTGTCAAAAGTTGACCTTGCTTTTCCAAATTATTTTAATGCAAACAAATGTGTAATGGCTGTTCTTGTTAACTATTATTTAAGCCAAACCTGTTTCTCATATCAGGGATGTATATATAACAACATTATGGATGTGATACCGTGGTGTTGCAATTCAGTACAATTGAATGTATTTTATACATTGTGCCTTATGTTACCTGTACATAAAAGAACTATAGAAACACTTTATGACTAATACTAATATGACAATATATAACATTGTCATAGATTATCAAAAGTGTACTAAAGCATAGTAATGTGCTATAAGATTCCTATAAGCATCTTCTTCATAATGGTATGCTCATGTCAGTTCATTTGACTGCTCAACATTACGAGCATACAGTTTTAGTCACTTTAGGTGCTGTGAAGTCTAGGTGTGGAGCTTCATAAACAGAGAAGTGTAAGTTGTTACTGATTGATTGACTGTGGATGTGTTTCTTTATCACCCTGCAGGAGGACACAGATCACAACTACTACACGTCCAAAACCTATGGCCCCAGCGATCCCATGAGCAAAGAATTATGGGTGAACATTGATCAGATGGACAAGGAGAAAGTGAAGATCCATGGAATCCTGTCCAACACACACAGACAAGCAGCAGTAAGCACAAACATCTGTGCACAACCATTCTAGGCCCAGGATCATCCCATGGAGTAATGGGCATGTACCATAAATCCACTAGGGGTCCCCCATGTGCAGTTATGACAAATAATTCAAACAGTTAAATTAACTTGCGGTCTGTGAACTGTCTGCTTCTGCTCTTAAAGTCATCAAAAGTAAGACTCAAATGGCCCTGAAACGTTTTTCATGCCCTCCGTGGTAGCATCCTTTGGTTCAGGATGATTGACGGTTAAGGTTTTCCGTTTGCTGGTGTTATTTTCTTTGTTTTTGTGGTGTAAGTTGTTGTGGTTTCAGCTGTCCAGTTTTAATTTATGTCGTCTTCATAGGAGTAAATTTCACAAGTGGATGCAAGCTTTATAGGGCAGTATCACATTGAAGCTTGGATTTATGGGTAATGGGAGAGAGTGGGAGTGCCATCATATGCACTCAGAGAGAGCAAGACAATTTGTGCTCTCTTGGACTTCAGCCACTGATGGCTGTTGCTTCACCAAGGATCAATCAGCTGATGATAGGGCCAGTGCTTATGTGGTTGCACCATTTGAGAGCCACACACCCCATATTTCTAATGTACAGCTCATATGGGTTCTGATGTACACACACAGCTACATTATACAGTATACCTCAAACAGTATAGCACTCTACAACATATGTTAAAACATATAGGCAAACACAACAACTTGTCCAACTAGCTTCTAATGCTTAATATTGAACGATCGCGCTACCAGTTATACCACTGACATCGCATAGTACTTAGTGAAAACGCAAAACACTTTATCATTTAGCGACTTATAGCTGAATCATGTTACAGATGTAGATAAATGTAGGATTACAAGTCTTGACCAAGGACTAATTGGTGTAGCATGGTAGCATGCCCAGACAGGGAAACTGAACCCAAGTCTTGTGGGCAACATTATTATCAAAGAGATACACCAACCACTGAAATATCAACCGTAATGGAGGAAATACCGAAAAAAAAACCTAACAATAACTAACACAGTAAAATTAAAGGTACAGCATAATCCTTAAGGTCCAGCTGATCTTTGACAATATATTACATGCACTCTGTCACCATGCAACCTTTATAAAACAGTTCTGTATAAGAGTGCCCTATGATTATTGTACTTGGGAAAAAAAATAACTGCAGCACATTTTAGCTCTATAGCAAAGTATTGCAGTATCACCCAAGCATGCAAAGTACTTGAAATGCTAATTACACAGAAATAGTTCACACAGGCTTATCCTGTGTTAACATTTAGTTGTTCTGTCTGCCTCTTTCTTTCTTTTGCCTGTGTCTCTCAGCCTCCTTATGTCTGCTTTGATATTTATGTCTCATTGAAATGACACTATTCTTAATACTTTGATCATGAAAGAAAATTCTCGTTTTGCTCCTGCAGCGGGTCAACCTGTCCTTTGACTTCCCCTTTTATGGACATTTTCTGAGGGAGATCACTGTGGCAACAGGCGGTAAGTGCACCAGATATACTCTTGAGCATTTCTCTAAACATGGGAGGGGAGAACTGTACTGCTCAAAAAATTAAAGGGAACACTTAAACAACAGTATAACTGTTTAAGTGCTACCTTTAATTTTTTGGAGTATATATTGGCTCTAGTGATGAACATACTCACTTGAATGTATATCAAAGGTAATGTCATAATGCAGGTATTCTGAAAGCTCTCTGCAGTCCCTCTGTAGAACGTGGTGAGGATGGGGTAATAGTAGTCTCTGCAGGAAGTTGAGATGCTACTGGGCTTTCATGGCAACAGTGCTGGTGTTGAAGGTTTATGTGAGATTCTCCATGATGTGAACATCAAGGAACACAGTATGCTGTCCTGAAGTCAACAACCATCTGTTTTGTGTACATTGAGTGACAAGTAGAGATTTCGATTCCACAAAGGTAAAAAAACAAAAAAAACAAAAAAGAGGGCAACTGTTTAAAATACAAAACAAACTTCATTCAGAATAATTCAAACCAAACAGTCAACTGATTTGTTAACACTAAAATAATTTGCAATTTTACATGAAGAAAGGAACATCGTGTAAAATAAATGTGTATTTGGGCTTAGCTTTTTTTTTTACAAACCTAGCGAATCTCAACTAAAACAGGTCCTGGGAGATAACCACACACGTCCAGGCAGATGTGGTGTTTAACACTAGAACTTCATCAGGCTCAGAATCAGAATCGCGTCTATTGGCCTATTGAAGCAGCAGGCTCTGGAAGAGACATATGGGTGTGGTGTAGGCACATACACACACGTAGCTTTACATATTGTTGTTGTTTTATACTGTTGTGCTTGAGAGACACCATCGGCCGGAATCAAATTCCTTGTATGTGTTCACTCACATACTCGGCCAATAAAAATGGCGACTCGCGCTGTACGCACTGAAATGGCGACTCGCACTGTACGACGGGCTCTGGGTCCAAGTCCACTGAACACTTGCTGTGTCTGCTGGCCGCAGCTTGTGTGGATGTTTGCCGGCAGGCTGCATGACTAAATGCCCAAACATACTGCAGCAGCGGTCATATCAAGAAGCATCTTGTGCGAAATTGGGCACTGCGTCAATTGACGCACGTAGCCGCTGTATGTATAGCCAGTTAGCCGCCGTTCTAGTGTTAAGAACCGATTTACAGAACTGAAAAAAAAAAAAACGAGTGGGTACTCGGTATTGGGTATTTTCGAATCGGTTCTTATTTGGAACCTAATTTCGGTTCCCATCCCTAGTGACAAGTACTTCCATCGCTTCTACTGATCAAACCGATCGTTTCTTCAGTGAACGGGATGTGGTTTGTGGTACAGTTGTGAGTCAGCAGTGGACTAAGCACAGCCCAAGGGTCCCTCTGCTCAGTGTGTTGGTGCTTCCTTACCAGATCATTTGAAAAATGATGGTGTTGAATACTGAACTGAAGTCTATGCACAGCATTCTTACATTAGTATGCTTTTTATCTTGATGGGTGAGGGCCAGCTCAAGGATGGTGGTGAAAGATTAGGACAATGCGAGGGGTCCAGTGAGGGGGGCAGCTGGGTCTTATATCCCTCTTTAAGAGCCTCTCAAAGCACTTCATGCTGAAGGGTGTGAGTGAGACTGGGTGGCAGTCACTGAAGCAAGACGCCGACTTCTTTGGCACTGGGATAGTGGTGGTGCTCAAAGGGATATTGAAGATGTCTATGGGAACATCTGGTCTGCACAGCCTCTGAGCACTCTTCCAGGTATGCTGTCTGATAAGCAATCTGTATGCTGAGATTAGCATGACTGAAATCTGAAATGTGGTTTGAGTTGCTGAGATGGCTCTGTATACCCCAACGATGTCCATGTAAACGAGATCCAACACATTATTATAACCTTTATTTAACCAGGTTTGTCTCATTGAGATCACAGATCTCTTTTGCAAGGGAGACATGTCCAAAATAGCATACATTCGTGTCCAAAATGTCCACATACTGGTGAAGTTCACTGATGGTGTCTTGGAAACTTTTTCTAACTCAAAAAATCAAACGCAGCATGCTGTTTTATTGAAGAATGAAGCAGCCTTGTGGTAAAGTGGAGGATCCTCCCCCGAGCTGGACCCGTGCGGGGTATTTTAGAGGCATAGAAAAGCATTGATCCTTCCCACCTCACCATAAGTTACAATGACATCAGTGATTGAATATTCAAATCTCCACCTCTTTTCCAATGTCGCCACCTTCCCAAGTATTTTTAATTGGATACAAGGTCAGGTATCACTTAACTTTACATGGACACCGGACCCTGAATAGCCCACTCCTTATGCCAATGCTGACTATACATAATTCTCATGACCTCCTGACATAAAACATACTCATCACCTATCTTTGACAGGTGACCATTTGGTTTTCCTATCTTGAGTAGACTAAATGTTTATTTAAGTACAGTTGTCTTTGCTTCACTTTTGCGGCACTCTGAAAGAGTACCTTTGTGGATTGTTTAGAATTTTCTGGCCCTTTTCAAGAGGTCAAAGGGCACATGCTATTCTCCATATAGAGACAGCCCATGGGGCCTCTCGTAGCTTCTAACTCTAAGTAAATCCTGTATGAGCTTTAATGGGGGTGAAGATATACCATATTAGTATTTTTATCATTAATATCTTCGTCAGTGGCAGCATGAAGTTCGGCCCGTGTGTGCTTTGCGTCAGTAAACCGTGACTTTGAGCATGGTGGTGAATTATCATGGTATAAAAAAGGGCAATATCTAAAAGTCACAAACTACTTTGCAATTACAAGTATAATTACAATTACTCTAGTGATGAGTAGTTACTTGAAACTAAGACAACCTTGAGTCTTACAGAACAGAGCTGTGTTTCACAGGGAGCCCATCTGGCTGAATTGTAATTCTGGGTTGTCTGTTGGAGTCTGGTGTAGTACAGTTTATTTCCAGGGAGCAGCAGAATGGTCTGGAAAGGGGGAAAAGGCTGGTTAGGGTTAACTTTTTATCCTCTGCCTGCTACCCTTCTATTTCCTTGCACGCTGCTGTCCATTCCCCAGCCAGCAGCATCATTCAGTGGAGACCTGGTCCTCGCAGCAGGCTGAGGCCGCACAGCTTCTCCTGCAGTCCATCTAACATGCTAGTTGCTGGATCTGACACTGATAGATATGAACACCAGTTGTTTCAGTACTCATGTATAAAAATGTGGTGTGACAGTCAGGCCAAGACTAGGGTTGTGGACCTGGATCAGCCGCTGCATGTTAATGAACTACTATATTCCAGTAAATGTAGCTGCAGCAGATACTGTGCTAGATTGCTTATTTCCATCATATTCCAAACACATTCTTTTTTCCTTGCTCTCTGCCTTTGCACCCAGCTAACCTGAAGACTTGTCTGTTTTAGTTTACCCTGCTACTCTTCTCCAGCTTGCTGTCTGGCAATATGTTTCCATGGCAAATGGGCCTTCACTGTCAGGATGTGAAACAGTCATTTCCCTGAGACCATCAGACTCCTAAATCAGAACTGAATCAAAACTGTTATTCACATAAAAACACACTCTTGAACTGAACTGCTACGTTCGCCTGAACACAAACACATACACCATGAAACTGTTTGCCATAAACAACACTTACTCCCCAACCACCACTTCCTCACAAAACCACAATAAATACCCTATTTATTACATGCTTTACATTTTTATCCTGCTGCAGCGATTTTATGCTTATTTCCGCATACAAGTACAAAAGGCAACTAACTTTCAAAATAAAAGGATTTTTAAAAAACCTGCCTTAACGCACGATAAAATAATTGTCGGAGTTAATAACGTGTTAACGTGCCCAGCCCTATTTTTAATATTTAATGACTCTGCTACTACTCTGTCATGATATCCTAGTACATCCTAGTACTACTTCTGTCAGCTGCACAGTACGCGATCCTGTTCTGAACTATTGAATTGTTGTTCTTGTGTTTTAAAATCTTGTACTTACTCAATTCTGTGTAGCCCTGTCCTGTCTGCAGTTGTGCAGTCTAGTGTTGTTTTTGTTGCACCATTGTCCTAGAGAAACATTGTTTCATTTCACTGTGTATATGTTTAAAATGGCAAGAAACACAAACTTAACTTGACCCCACCTACTCTTTCAGTCTCCTCCAAGAGTAATAGCTCTCTTTAAAAATAAATGTGGGAGTGATTTCATTTCTTTGCCCACTGTGCATGAACCTGCAACATTTCATTTAGTTATGTCCTTGCTGTTGCTTCTTTTCTCATCATTCAGATATGATTCTGTTGTATTCTGACATGCGTTCATTAGAAAGAATCATTCACAGAGCAAAATTGATGGAAAATTGTCAGAAATGATTAGCAATACTGTTCATTAAACAGTACGAATAAAACCCATATGTCCTTGAGGCTAGTCTGTATAGTTAGACAAGGGTACCACCCACTGAATCTCTACTGTAGGTCTGAAGTCCTTTTACTGTGCAAAATAGAAAAAATAGAACTGAACAATAATGAGATAAACCAATGTTGAAATAGCTTTCTTACCCTAAATGCACCATAGCTTCCCTGGACATGACAAAAATGGTGCCAAATGTTGTCCACGTTACGCCAAAAGCTAATCTAAAGAGAGCAGCTCCTCTATTATGTCATTTGCCTCCAAAAAAAACTGGACTATTTCAGACTGCAGATCACTACATTCACTCAGCTAAATGGGCTAATGTTACTGTGCTTTATTCTGTGCTCATTTGTAACATACTGGTAAAACTCAAATCTTTCGACCAACTCAAAGAATTTAAACTGATAAACTGTTCACAACTTGTAGTGATGTATTTATTTTGTAAAATGATAATGTCACCATTGATGATATCAGTAGTCAGTAGTGAAAAGTTATTTAAAACAAATTACTTTATATACATGAAATCTGCAACTACAAACATACTTGAGTGTTGTGAAGTTTGTGTGAGTTTCCTCTGTTTCAGTGATGCTCACTCTAACCGTGTGCTGGCTCTTGTGGGGAATGGTCAGACTGCTAAGCATGACTTTAAAATGTCATGCCCAATCCCTATTTATCATTCAGACTCCAAATAAATTACTAACCTGATTCAACCAGAATGTAAATTTGAATTAGTGAAATTTTTAATCAAGTATTTAATCTTGCCTACATAGTGACATCTGAGTCTGCACCCAGCTACCTTAATCATATAATTCAGGCTTACATTCCTGCTCGCTCCCTTCGCTCCTCCAAGGAACATTCAGTCCAGACTCTTCTCTTCTGTGGTTCTCCACAGGTGGAATGAGCTGCCTAAGCCGACCTGGGCAACTTCCTGAAGACTGTAGAAAGCATCTCCTCCCCTGATATACTAACTATCTTCTTGCACTACTCCTACATAAAGATTTTAGCACTTAGAACTCTCCTTTGGTTCTCAAAGTGTCCTGAAACTTGAATGTTTCCTCATGTTGTAAGTCGCTTTGCATACAAGCGTCTGCCAAGTGAATGTAATGTATTAGCGGTATGTTATTCATGTGTATGTGAAGGAGGTACTGTATGGATTTAAGACTCTGAAAAGTGCTGTAGAGTTTTGGGTGCTATGGCACAGTTGACCTATTTCTTTGTGAAATGACTTAATAAGCTAAGAGCCTGCTTCTTTTCTAGCGCATGTATTTGTCCCACTTCTGCTTTCTGTATTTTGTGTTTGGGAGGAGAAATGCATAATTTATTACTTCTTGTTGGTGTGTGTAAGCAGATGAATTGGCTATGTTCTGCATTTTGGATGCTGCAATTACTGGCAATGCAGAGATGATGTATTTCTCTGTTCTGATAATTTCTTTGCTCATTATTTGAACTAGAAACTGGAATGTGTTCATATTTTCTTTCTTTCTTTTTTTGTAACTGTCTCTTGTCGCTGTATGGTTGTTGTTTTCGAGAGGAGTAGTGAGTGCTAGTTCAGTAGTTAGGGCCACTGAATGCAGTTGCCCCTTGGGAGATTCCAGAACAGAAGTTATACAGGGCTCAAAGGCCTTACGCTGAAGAGCCGCTGGTTTAAATCCAGCTTGGAATGCAGAGGTTTATGGACTGAATGCTGGTGGCATGCTGATAGCACCACTCCTCCTTTTTCTCAGTAGGAGTGAGACACTTCACTAGCAACTGCTCCAGGCCTGCTGTAACATTGTGATACTAGCTGCTAGTGGAGTATAAATGACTCATAGTCTACATTTTTATTGTATTTTATCATATTATTTATTGTATCCTCTGAAGTCCACTTCTAATTTTTATGTGACAGACATTTGAAATGAATTTTAGATTACTATTTTCCTGCCCTGACAATAAAAATGATCTATTCCTTTGCCTTTAAGACAGATATGTATATGCAAAGTACCCGAGTTTTGATTGCCTGCGCCCATTATATGCCTTCTTAAAGAAATAGTGAAATGTGGTACTGTTAAGTTCAGACAGCATTTCTCAGATCATCAGACAAAATAAACTTCGGTTACTCATTTTGACTGGCTGGATCATTTGGAAGGCCTAAATGATAAGCTTGTTTTCTGACAGCCAGGAACAACATGTTTAATCATGTTCCCCACATCTTCCACTACTAACTCTTCTACAGACTGTCTGCAGTAACAGCTTTCTTTATTACTTTAATGTGAATGGGTAGCTAAATTACTGTGAGTGGGTTCATAGTCATTGCTGTGGGCTATGATGCGTTTGTTTTTGTTTTTCATAATATTTTGGAAATTTAAAACAAAGGTTTGAAATTACTGGGAAAAAAGGTCCTAGTTTACCCTTAAGCTCATCTTCTCAGGAAGCGCACTTTATATCCTCCCTATTCACAGCTTCTGTGACAGTTGCTGTCAGCTTTTCATCTCTGCTGGCAGGCTGCTGGCAAGTTCAGGTTGGGGCTATTGGACAGCAGCAACCTGCCACATCTCAAACGGCTCAGTTTTTCTCTTCTCTTCTTTCTGTAGGAGAGGTGTCAATACTGCGCCATTGTTTTTTTCGATCTGCCTAAAGGATTTGATACAGCTGATCACTGTTTGCTCTTATACCATCTCTCCAATCAGCCTGGACATGGCTTGGTCATACATAATTTCTCTGGCAGAATGTAGTGTTGATCATGCCATATGTCATATATAGGGACACACCAGTACTCTTTTTCAGTACTGTCTCAGCAAACGGTACATAAATTGGATACTAACTCGGCGTAACCTGGCTACTGCCTATAAATACATTTGTACAGTTTCACAATTTAAATATATTATTTTGTTACATAGCATGTCTATATCACAGACCCCACTAAGCTTTAATTAAATAGACTTTATACAGCGATTAGCCATAACGTAAGAATCCCCTGTCTAATATCAGACCAGATGGCCTAGTTTTACTCCCTCCACATCAGTGAGCCTTGGGTGCCAATGATCATGTCACCAGCAGTCGTTCACATTTACTACTTCCAACACATCAACTTCAGGAGATGACTGTTCACCTAGTTCCTAATATATCCAAGCCGTCGGCAGGTCCCATAGTAAAGGGATAATCAATGTTAGGAAGATTTTCTGCTGGTATATAACCCATTGTACTGGCATCAGGCATCAAGCATTTTTACTGCTGCATCTCTCAAACAGGAAATAGTCCTCCAAATTTTTTCTGTGTTGATCAGTTACAGTCCTTCTTATGGCAGAAATAAGTAAAAAAATTATCAGCAACTGCACCATGGTACTTGTGATTTCTGTACCTGAAACAGATACTGGATTTAATGTACTTGGGCCTGTCTTATTTCACCTCCAATAAGATGAAGCAGGAACCCAATAGAAGGCCATGTTTTACAGTGATTCTACGTGGTTTGGGAGTCTTAACAGCAGGTTATGGTTGCAAAAAACATTTTCTTAACTTCAACCAGATTTTATAACCATAAGTTTTCTAAGGTAAAATAAATTTTGTGATTAGGACATGAAGCTGCATCAACAGTCAAATCACACCATAGCTGACAGGAAGCACACAAAGACTGAGGATCAGTTCGATTGATCTTAACAGGTCAAGTTGTAAAAGCATAGTAGACCTGTGGATACTCCAGTTTTGCATATTAAGTTTATCCCTAGCGTGTAAAAAGCTTTTCAATAGTAGGTGAACATTGCTGTTCCAGTTTAATCCTGGACTAGGCCTATGTGGCCTGTTAAAAATAAAATGTATGTGTGACACACAAGTTCTGATGTAGAGAGGGGGTTGGCACTAATACACAAGGCTAAATAAAAGCACAAACATGAGCTAAATTATTCATTATTTTTAAACGAATCACTAATTTTATCCTGACGCCTAAATACTTCACCTAAGGCAAGTCCTCACCTCTTCAATCTGTCTTTGTTGCCCAAGACTGCTTTATTCTATTTTATACTTATCAGTAAATATCATCCATAAAAGAATGTATTTAACCATTTTTAAGCTGCCGACTTGTATGTGCTAGGTTTCTAGCCATAGAATGCATGACAAATTCTAATTACCAAACTTGGAAAAAGGATCTTATGACAAGTACTTAAAGGCAACATTGATCCATGTGCACGAAACCAGGCCTAGATGTTGTAAATCATCAGTAAAGATATATTCGTCTCACTTTATTTGAAAATTCGAAATTTTAGTTAAAGTTGCGTCTTCACTGACATATTTGATTATCTAGATGGGCTGAAAATATTGACAAACAGAAAATTAAATAACTTCCTTTATTATAATTATAAAAATTATTTGGATTCTACAGATTTCATGTAGAGGCCTTATGGTTTCACATGCTAGACAGGTGCTGCTCACCTTTTCATTGTTTGTCAACTGGAGTAGTACACATATCTGTATCTTAGCTTTGTATGCTGGATAGTGATTTCATTTTTAGGTGTCATTTTAAGTTTATCTTTTTATGTTTGCAGCTTTGTTGCTGTGCCTGACTGCAGGAGGCTTCTCAGTTGTGCTTCTGTATTGAACTATACTGAAATTACAGTTGTGACAAAATGATCGCTGTGGTCAAACTTGGATAGCAGTTTTTGAGCTGTTGAAAACTGTGCAGAAAGCAGATTTTTGAAATAGCTGTGGAGGAACCTGATGTGCTTTTAAAATTGGGGTTGTGACAAGAAAGTGCTTGGATTGTGTTTTTCAGGCTTACGTAAGGGCTGCACCGATATTGAGAGTAGACAACGAGTGGGAGAAGACAAAAAACACAAATAAAGAGTAGAAAAAAGAAAGAAAAGTGGTAAAGCTTTATATTAACAGACCAGTATGGATAGCAACATAATCACTATGTGTGTATATATAGATAGATATATAGATATATAGATATATAGATATAGATATAGATATAGATAGATATGTGTGTGTGGGTGTGTGTGGGTGTGTGTGTATCACATATAAGTCATTCATAATTTAATGTGTTAACACATTATTAGCACATTCAGACAATTGAAACCTGACTGTAATCACTCACATAGCTGGTTTCATTGCTTACCTGAGTGTTATATGATTTTTTGGTTGTTTTCCTGGCAGTTTAGAGATGCTGCTGACATTTGACAGCTGTTCAGTAAACACTCTTTCTGCCTTTTCTCTCCTTTCTCTCCTGTGTTTCAGGTCTCCAGTGCATGACAAACTCAGTGACTGATAAATCAAAGCTCCCCTCACACATGCACTGCACACGCTCACACACACATTCTGTGGGTCAGATTATCTGATCAAACAAAAGACAGTCAATTCCCTCTGTGTTTGTGTTTGTGTTTGTGTTGCGCTAGTTAGGCTGTGTGGTGCCGAAACACTGGATGAATGTTACCTTTTTTAACACCTTATATGAAATATGAAGACCACATGATTTGGGGGGGGGAAAACATTGTGTTGTTCAGCTTGTGTTTGGTATTCGTCATTCAATTTTAAAGACAAAAACTGAATGATGAAAGATGAATGAACCACATGCTCAAGATCTGACCTATTTTAATCAAATCATCTCTGCATTTATCAAACCTATCAGTCCAGTCCTATTGCTGTTTTTTATTTCAAAATGCTTTTTGTTTTGCGATGAAGATTGGAGTTGCTTTTTTCCCCTTTATTTATTTTATTTATTCTAAAAGTACTGTTATAAAACTCAGGACAAATCGGCTAACCTATGTTTGTGAAGTTGTATTTCATAGTTTTTTTCATGTACATAATAAATGTTTCGTTTGTTAAATGGGCTTAGTTCTGGATGTA
>JBBPCX010102266.1:0-22740 GCA_037974365.1 Hydrocynus forskahlii
GAGATTAATCGCGATTAAATATTTTAATCTACTGACAGCCCTAATATATACATATATATCATACAGTACACCCACACACACACACACACACACACACACACACCCACACACACACACACACACATACATATTTACATATTTAAATAAGAACACTGCGGATGTATATATACACACACAGGAATGCATTGGAGAGACAGGCATTGACTAAAACAATAATAATGAACCAGAAAAGTATCTATATATTATTCGGCCTGTACATAAATTATTATACAGTATTCAGACACATTTATATTTATATTTCGTATGACTGTATATAGACTATTACATAGAATTCATAAACACTGAATAATAAGTATGCAGATACACGAGTTTACGGAATTAATAATGAAGACGTATACAGTGAGTACATGTACAAGCACAGTCAGTTATGTAGTCACATATAAAACTCTAGTAACAGCTCGACTGTATCCCACGTGGGCGTGGAAAAAAGTACATCACACGGTACATCATGAAGTCAACAGGCGGTGTACACCTAGCCAGCCACAGAGGGTGGAATTAAACCGTTTCTGTTACTGTTAACTTGCGTACTATGAGTACGCTGTGTACTGTGGTGTGATGTTGTGTGCTCACGTGTGACAAATGGATGATTCACACTTACACTTCACACTTACTATTTGTTCTCTTTTTAATCTATTTTAATCTGACATTGTTTTAAATATATTTAAAAGTTTTTTTAAATATATTAATCCATATCATGATCCTCTTATGTCTTTTTAACCCAAGGGGGTTCATTGATCTAAAAGTAAATGTGGAATAAATGAGAGCAGAGGCCTTTGAGTCCTCATAGGCTTAACACAAGGTCACAAAAGTGTCACAAAGTTGACCTTTTTTTTTTTATCTCTTCCAAGTAGTATATTTCCAGCAGAGAGCTTTCTGGAACCACTAATTTATCAACTGCAGTCTCATTCATAGAGTGCAGACCTTTCTGGAAGCGCTGAAACAGCATCTGTTCTGTCAGTCATGTAGCGTGCATTTTTCTGGAAACGCTCAAACATCAGCTGCCCAGCAACTGTAATATATGATTCATTAGTGGATAAAGATATGAAAGATAATTTTATTTCTAAGCCACAAAGTTCAAGAGCTGACTCACTGGCTTCTTGAGTTGCCCTGTCCAAAGGCATGTCTCCGCTGCCGTGTGACGAGTTTCCCAAGCGAAGGGACGCGGGTTGAATGTGTAAATTATGCTTATGTGACTAACACACTTTTCTTTAATTGTTTTCCTTTCTGTCATTTTGTATTGACCAAGGATCTGTATGGATGTTGGGTTCTGTTTTATTTGATTAGGTTCCTGCACTTTGATAGTTACATTATTGCTGGTTACTTTTTAATTCTTCCTTTGACGTCAATGTTTGGTGTTTGCTAACAGGGCAGCCTGACAGTGGAACATGACCTTTAACCCAGACAGTGTCCAGAGGGAATATGTTTATTGATTCCCTGTTAAAGGAGAAAATACTGCTCAATTGTTTTGTTTGAATAGCCAAAGGTTATTTTGTGTATTTTTATAGTAGAGTGCAAAAGTTTGAACTTCCCCAGTCAAATGACATGTTTTGTTGTTTTCTAAGAGAAACTAAGTGCACTTCCCTTTTTGTAGAGGCTTTGCACCTATTTTCACTTCAACATTTTTTTACTGGCTTTTGAAGCACACATCATATTGGGAAAAAATCAGACCAAAATGGTCTTAACCATTGCATAGGCCACATTTAATCTTTCTATACACACACACACACACACACACACAAACACACACACACACACACACACACACACACACAATAGTTTCCAAAGCCACCATATCTATCTATCTATCTATCTATCTATCTATCTATCTATCTATCTATATATACACACACACATTAGCAAGGTAGATAAGTTACTTTTTAATGCACCATTTCACATTCTTATGAGCCGAATGACAACTCAGCAACTGAATTGGACACATTGCTTAAAAAACTGCAGGAATTCCCCTTTTACTGTGGTGCATGGCATTTGGTGAGTGCTTCACAATGTTTGGAAAGAACATTGAAACTGTAAAAGAAAAAAAAAAAAACAAGTTGCCTTTCTGATCAGTTAATGTTTACAGTAGTGTCACAGTTTTCAGTGCAAACTGTGTACATTTTTCACGCCATGCTTTCATAGTAGAGTTGCAGTGCTCAGGAAGCATGTGCTCATAATTTATTCTTGCACTCATCGCCTTCATATAATTTGTTATCAATGGAAAATGCTCAACAAAAACAGAATGTCTATGACTGTGAGGTCAAAAGCAGTTTTTCTATGAGTGAAGGCCTCAGTCATGTATAAATATACACAGCTCCTCTGACCAAGATGGAAGGTTCTCTGTGCTCATGGAGGCATGAGGCTTACAGCATGTTCTGAAGGGTGGCCGCAGCATCCTGTGACCACTGGAGAGGCTGGGCTGCAGAGCACAAGAGCAGAGAGGAAGAAGTCACTGCACACTTTCAAAACCTTAAAATTACAGACGTGGGAGGTGCTCATTTCCCGTGGCTGGAGTGTGCTAATGAGCTCACTCACAACAACACCAGCAAGGCTGGTGCAGTTTAAACCCTTTCAAAACATGCTAAATGTCACACATATATGTGTTTGTGTCGCACAGGAAAGTGAGCCAGCCATTTTTAGATCAAGCAAATTTGTCAACAACATGAACTCCTAGGCTTACTAATTTACCATTCATCTTCAGCTTATGAACTACCGTGAACTGTTTAGCCCGTATGAAACTAATATGTTTATTATTTACTTATGAAGGTGAGCAGTTGAAGTGTGGACTCCAATAGGCACTCTTTAAAATAATAGTTTTGGTTCTTAAAAAACGTTCAGTTCGTTAGAGTCATGGTTCTCAAAATGTGTGTGCGTGTGGGGAGGGAGATGATGTGACATTCAAAATAAAGACAGTCTATCACTCTCAGCCTGTCAACCTGTTATTTGCAATCTGTAAAATTTGGGATGAGTCTACATCCTCCATTTATCACTGCCTTCGGCCTGAATTAGTGAGTGATATGACAAAACATAGTATCACAGTTCCAAAGACAAACACTCTCACAGTAGTTTTGCTAATTTGGAATTGTAAAAAAATGCGTGGGCACAGTGATGCTCTTTTCATTCGGCACTAGACTAAATCTAAATAAGTAAACAGGACTATTATTTTCTCTTCGTAATGAAAGTTGCAGCTGGTTTATTTCTGTACAGACAATATTCATGGTATGCTTTAAATATGTGAACATTAAAAAAATGTTTTGGCACCTAGCACACCCTCACACACACCCCTAAACCACAGACACATACACATACACACACACACACACACACACACTCCTGAACCAAACACACACACACACACACACACACATACATACACCCAGACACACCAAAATTCTTCCTTCTCTTAACACAATTCATAAACGCACTGAACCATGAACAAACAACTCATACTCCAACTTCCACTGTAAATACTCCTCTATTTATTTTATACAGCACATTCTTTGTCCTGCTGGTGCTATTATTTGCACAACTATTATTTATTACTGTCTACCGCTATTCTGCATTTTTGCACACCTAACGACTCCACTGCTAATATACAGTATCTGTCATAAAACTGTATTCATTCAAATGTCACTTGACTAATTGTTGTCTTGTCTTGTTGTTTTGTTTCTCTTGTATTTTTGTTGCACTGTCTCTCTTGCTCTCCTTGCATTTGTGTATTTTGGCCTGTTTGCACTTGTAGTCGTGTTGTTCTTGTGTTGCACCATGGTCACGAAGAAATGTTGTCTTATTTCACTTTGTACTATGTGTATATTGCTGAACTGACAGTAAACCTACCTGACTTGACTCATAGCTTTCATTTCTAAACAAACATGGTTGGTTTCCTTCTTGGTGATCATGGAATGGAGTGGTTTTAATGGAATTTTCAGAACCAGAGGTCTGAGAGTGGCTGCGCCAAGAAACGTTTTTGTTTCTTCTGTTGTGTCTGTTTCTGTTCTTGTGTAGCGCCATGGTCCTGAAGGAATGTTGTTTCATTTCACCGCGTACTGTGTGTATATGGCTGAAATGACAATAAACCCACTTGACTTGACTTGACTTAACAAGGTTCTCAGAAGAATCCTGAAATCACTAAAGAAACTTTACATTTTGTAAAGGTTCTGTAGACCTTTAGACTCATATTCACATGCACAAACCTGTTTTTTCAGGCATGGTTCTTCAGGGAATCAAAAGTGGTACTTCTATGGTACTGGTGCTCAATCTATGGTAGTATTTTATTTAAATTTCCACACAGCTCTAGAGGAGTCTCATAAATATATTTTCAAAAAGGAAATGGAGTCAGTGTAATACTATCAAAATAGTGCTACAATGTAAAATGCCTTAACCATTCTTTAAATGAGATTTAAAATAATTTATAACAGTTAATTAGAAGAATGTGATGGCAAGATAGTGGTAATATTCTCACTTACTGTGTGCGGGGTGGGGTGGGGTGGGGTGGGAGGGTGTTTAAGTGTCAGTTCTGATGCTGCCCCTTTCTACATGCTCCCTACTCAGCAATAAATAATTAATTAACAGTAAATAATGTATTTGGTTGAATAGGGTAGGCCAACAATGCTCTATTTCAATGTCGGTCATAATGGTGGTACTTGGAGAGCCAAACCATTTCTGAGGAGGGGCCTCATATTGTACAAAAATGGAAATAACTGTTTTATAATGGTCCTTGGCCCTTTAATGTCGAAAAAGCCATTGAGGTTCACCACCACCCTCCCACCCAACCACTCCCACACAGTCAAAAGTATTTTTTTAGGGAAAATTTATTTCCAAATTTTCTACTCAGTTTAGTCAGTTTCAAGCTAGAAATGCCTCATCACACAATACCACCGACACTGGGAGGCTGCCTAGCAGGTGCCACCTCATTTTTTTGAACTTGGAAGAGAAGACTGACTGCCAATTTTGGTACACTGGTGCTGGTTGGCATTGTGTTGAGTGGGGGAGCAGTGGGAATACCCTGCCCACCTGGAGAGTGAAGCCAACTGAGGCCTTTTTGACTCTTTTGAATGTAATTTTTAACCCACTGCTGTCATATAACCACCGTGATGGTTCAAAAGTTCAGCTATTGTGTTCACAAACACAAGATGGTCCGGGAACATGTAGCAGTACTCAATAAAGCTCTTATTGGAAAGGAAGGTAGGGAACGTGCTGAAGTAAAATGTACTGTGTGGCTCACATGATTTGCTATTGGAAATGATTTAGAATGAGGCTGCACATCACTGCTGAACCCCACACTCTTGAAAATAAAGGGACCAGAGAGGAGTGGTTGCATGATCAGTCTGAAGAACTTTTTAAAAATCTCCAAATAATGTTAAGTTTCTTGGGAGAACCTTGAAAGTGGTAAAGAACATTGACAGTATGCAACAGTTCTTCACACGCACATATCTCATTTACAAAATGTTTTTTTTAAAGAACTAAAAGGGTTCTTGTATGGCATCACTCAAAGAACCCTTGTGGCACATTTATAAGAGTTTCTAGCTGTAGGGCTGTTTGACTGGTTGTCCTTTTTCAATGTAATAACAATGACAAATTAAGACATTGCATTGTCAATATTCTCATGTGAGGATCAGTTCTCAAAATGGAATGTTGGGTTTGGAAATATCAATATTTCAGTCTCAAGCTGCCCACCCTCTTCTTCTTCCAACTGTTGTTTAAAGGTTAGAATCCTATTTTAGACAAGGAGGAAACAAGGAATATCAAATTAGGCCATGCTTCTTTTAACAGTGCAACAACATGTAAAGACTAATTTGTTGCCATTCACATGAATGTACTTGGAGGTTGAATGGGATAACGAGCTGCCTAGACTCTAGAGAAACCTGGCTATTTTGTAGACGTGATCTATAAAGCCCTTATTGGAAAGAAATACAGGAACTTGTCAGAGTGTACCATAAAGTGGTGACTCATTTTAATTGCCGCTGGCCTAGTTATGGATTCAGCACATTAGTGCAATTCATTTTTAGGGCTTTCAGATAATGATGAAGTGCCCTCAAATGTTAACTACACCACCACTAAATTCCACGATAAGATTGAAATATGCATGGTACGAGAAGGAGCGAACACTTGAAAAAGTAGGTCATTTCCAGGCCTGTGATTCATCTAATCAGTCGCTATAATACTGCTATAACTACTTTGTTACAAAATGTCCATTCTGTGATACATTTGGCGTATAAAATTATTCAGTTGTAGGCAAGTAACTGGCTTTGTAATAAACAAGGGATGGATCAGTTTACACGCTAAAACTGAAGGTGCCAAAAAGTGTTTTTTGGAAGTAATGCCATAAAGAACTGCTTTTGGTTTCCACCAGAAACTTCTGATAGATGGTTCTTTAAACAAATAAGTAAATCAATATGATGAAATATTACTATCTGTACTAATTTACCTGCTGACAATCAAGCCAATATTCATTTAAGCACCTTTAATTTTAAGAGTGAAATGCACTGGTAAATAACAATGCTTGATTGCTATGCTCCAGCAGCACTTTCCTTCAAAAAGAATGAAATGAGTCCTGCTCAGATTCAGAATGTAAGACCATTCCTCTGTGACTCGAGGCAGATTTGCAACTAAGTCACGCCACAAGATACTGATCAAAAGTGTGCAAAGACGGTTTTGGTAAGGTCAGAATGGTTCAAGAAAACTTCCCAAACCCTATTGAAATGCTGTGGCAGAACCTGAAACAAGCAGCAGCAATTTCATACTTTAATGTAAACCCACTGTGACAGGTCTGAGGGTTTTTTTAAAAAGGACAAAAATAGACACTGAGGTTCTAGAACCTGATTTTCACTTGTTCAAACCATGTGCTTTCGCACATTCACTTGAATGCAATTTCGGAGAGCCACTTTCACTTTTATGTGAGTAATTCTCTACAGTTCTCTATTCCAAAAACCACAAAGAAGGAATATGACTGTTCACAGAAGCACCATAGAAGGGTTTTAGTTGAAAACCCAAAAAATTTACATTTCACATCAGTTCACTCCCAATGACTTTTTGCAGATAAAATAAATCGAAAATGGTTGTTATAACAAATCCTTCAATCCAAAGGCCTATTTAGAGTATATTTGCATGGAAAGGAGTACTTTTAGATTCAATGTTAAAAAAATCCATGATATTTATTAACATCAACCAATTTATCTAACAGCAATTTAATTCCTCTCCTTGAAGCTGAATATTATAAGTATTTCGGGCTGGACTTTTGAGATGGGACAATGCACAGCAGACAATCAAAACAAATGTTATTTACATAGAGCAATTCTAAAGGTATAGTAACTACACCAGTCTGTTTAACTGTAGCGGATAAAGAGAGGTTCGAAAATGAAAACAAAAAAGAATGATGAGACTTTAAGCACAGAAACAAATCGTCATAAACAGACCTCCAATGTGGAAAAAAAGAAATACAAGAAAGATGCAGAATATGGGCCCCTTGAAGAGTGTAAATGTCAACTTTTATTTCTGCTTGACTGACTATTTTTAAGTTAATGTATACTATTTATATCATGTATTAAGGTATATTATTTTAACTCTTTCATCTATTTTGGCTACTTATGTGGTTCGGAGAAGGTTATCCATGACATGTGTCCACAGCGTGGGGAGCTGGTGTTTTCCACTGGTCTAAATAAATAACTAAAAGAAAACCAGAATAATGAGGAGTAACCAAAATGGACTAAATGTATAATATTGTAAAGGTGTAAAAATCCAAATGGTGTGTTATGAGATGACGTCAGGCAAAATACCCAACCATGAGTCAGTTCAGCCGCTGAAATGTCCAAGCAGGTGGACGGGGGGCAGTGATGATGGTGTGAGTGGAAGCTTCAGGAGGAAGAAGAGGAGGAGGAGGAAGATGGAGGTTGCAGGAGGAGGAGGCATGAGAGAATGAGCTCATCGGAGTCATATAAGTCTGCGCTATGGTGGACTAGGCTCTTTCTTTCTAACGTCATATTTACAGAGAGTGGGCTGACCTCATTCTTGTGACTGCTCAACTTAGATACAAAGATAACACCCATTCAGAGCATGACTTTTCTCCATGAGTGGCTTTCTTATCCTCCGGAAGTCAAGTTATTTATTTGAACCTAATGTTCACTTATGTTTCCTAATAGTGAGCTACACAATTAATTATGTTGGCAGGTATACATTTTTCTGTCAAAAAGTGACAAAATGTGGCAGAATAAGACAATGCTGAAAGAAAAACATTACACTAATCTTAACATAACATAGTATGAACTCATGGACATGGACTGAAAGTTGTCTCCAAGCATAATATAACTGAAATCAGGTCTAGTTGTGATGATACCAAAGATACAATGATTACATTAATTATATCCTCATAATAGAGGCAGATGAGGATATTTTAAAGCATTTGCAGGCTTGAAAAAGACTCAACTTTCAATATACAGCCGTGTGTTTCCAAAAGAATACAAGAGCACACTCGCTTACGGAACTGCTTCGTTTGTGCCAGTTTTCCTGCTATTTCCTTTTGGCCGTGCGGAATGCGCAGATGGAAAATGTGGCTTTGGGCTCTGGCCCACATTCCTAGTGCATTTCAACATATGAGTAAAACCGTAGGATCTCCTACATAACACAGGAAGGTACGAAGATTTGTTAAATTTGTAAATCAAGTGAAAGTGACCATTTTGTAGTGGTATTTCATGTAATCCAGAGACAGCATTTGTTAGCCTTCACTCCCCCACCTTGGTAGCATCACACCTAGAGAGGTTATAGCTAGTGGGTGGGAATTTGCTACAAATAAATAAGAAAGAGACACAGAACAGAGTTAAATGATTTCAAATGGTGAAAAAGAAGCCACAAAACATACAAACAATAAAATGACAACTATTAGGCAGCCATGTTTTCTCATGAACTCTTAGAGAGAGAGAGAGAGAGAGAGAGAGAGAGAGAGAGAGAGAGAGAGAGAGAGAGAGAGAGAGAGAGAGAGAAAGCTAACAGTGGTACCACCTGCAAAAGCCTCAACAAATGTGGCTTTGACTAATTTGCATCATCACCTGTGAGGTCACATGTGAGGTCACAGAGACAGTAAGGAAGTCTTCTGGCTAAGCCCCCATGGAAAAAATGATACATTCAGACACTGTCTATTACTCATTTGTTTCACCCCTCCTTTCCTCTTCACATTCTCCTGATTGTATTTGTAACTATAAAAATCAGAAATACATTTATACAGTTACAAGGCCTATTTGGGGAATCCAAATGTTACAGAACTTCTATGAAAAATTTAATAGAGCAACAGCTTGATATAATGTCTGAACTATGACTATGGTACTGTAAACCTACTTGTTAATATTAAGAAGAGCTGTGAATCAACAACACTGAATGACATCAGCTTTCTTAGAAGCCACCATTTTTCTTTAATACATGTTTCCTTCTATTTGTTTTCATCCTTAGATGGTTCTTTTTAATAAGTCACCAGCCTTACGACTTAATCTCTAACCAGTTGATCAGATAGCACATCACCCTCCTTCGCCATCCAAGTTTCCAGGCTGAAGTTTCCTGAGTTGCCCTCTCTGTTGACCTTTGCTTAATCTGCACTCTCATCGACAATATGTCTATGACCTAGTTTGTGTCTTCCAGCCGCCCTAAGCAGGGGCTCGTTGTTCCATATGGGGGCTTATTTTCAATTCTGAAAATAACCAGCAGAATACATGGTTTCCATCTAGCCGAGTCTCTCTGAGCTCATGGCCCAAAGCTGGCGGAAAATTCGTAGTTTCACTGGAGGGGGAGAGATACTTCAAAACAATAGGAAATCTAAAATACCAAAAATGCATACTTTTCTTTTAAAAGAGAATATATGTTTCATTATTACTCAAATTAATTAACACCAGTGTGAATCATCAATGCCAGAGTAGTCTTGTCATAACGAGAAATGTCATATCGAAAGTACAGTCATATTGTTACTAAAATATTGATGTCAACTGTCTAACTGTGAATTAATTCATTTGAGAAAAGACAAAGAAAGAAGTTGTTTTTTTACCGGCTTGTTATTCTAAGAATTACGAGAAGAAAATTAGTCTCTAATTAGCCTTGGATTGTCTTAATGTTCTTACGAAAAGTGCTTTATTTCAGGATTTTCTTCCGCTGCCTGTCTAACGGCAAGTACAGTACTGACACACATCAGACATGTCTCTAAAGGCTGTTAGCTTATCTAGCATAAGATAGGAGTTATTCAGGTGTTCCTGCAGTAATTCATGCACTTACACTCACATCAAATCAACCAATTTACCAGTTGAAGAGTGCAGCTGTGTGTTACTGTTGATGGAAATGCTTATGCAGTTTTTGCGTGTGATTATCATACATTGAAGCCACAATTCATAATATTTCTCAATCATGAGGGAGGAATAAAGCAATAAAGCATTATGTTCTGATCATTACATCATTAATTAAACACACACACACACACACAACTATATATAGTAACAAAATAAGAATTAAATTACATAAATAATCATAAACCCAGAAACATTTATGCTGGTTTTGTCAACAATTAGTGAATTCATTTGCAAATCTGTGTAATCCATTCTTTTAGAGATGGGACTACTTTCCATAAAATGTGTTCAAAGCTTTTTTCTTTAAAGAAGACTAAACGTTAAGACCCAAGCAGCTTTCTCTCATGTCGATCTTATGCTATGACATGTCCTCTAACAGAGGAGTGTGTGATACAGCCACATATTTTAAAATTTTACTTATTAAATTCAGCAACTGCCCAGTGGCCTCTATTATATATGTGTTTCAAGTATAGGGGGTCGGTGGTAACCATACGCTGCAGACGGTGTACACTGAAATTAGGAGAAAAAAATTCTGAAACTCTTTGGTACTCCTAAAAGCTAATGGTCCATTTAAGTGAAAGAAAAAAAAAACAAAAAACAGATGAAGCCAATATCAGCCGGCTCCATTCCTCTCCTACTGCGATTTCTCTGCAGGCCTCGTGAAAGCAAAGGCCAAATCCGAGTTTCCCTGCAAATATAAAATCTACCTACCATCATGTTTTCCTAAAAAAAAATCCCCAAGTGGGCTTGCAGAAGAAGGATTAAAAATAAATCAGCAAGAAGGAACAATTCAGCGAGCACTTCGGAGGTGCTCAAGGTTGCTGTTGGATCAGGTTTTGTCATTACAGGTGCAGCAGCACATTGTTTCCGACCATGGCTACCGGTGGAATGGTAAGATGTTTATATTTTTAGCCTCCCCAGATTTCCTGAGTTAAGTAGAGAGTGGTGAACGTGAGCAGGCCTCTAGCCCCCTTTACTAGGCACATTCCACAAGACCCCTGTCCTACAGTAGACAATTTTGCACAGTTGTACACGGCCCTCTTACAATAAAACTTTTGTACATGGCCCTCTTACAATAAAACTTCAGACTGGAAAAAAGAAATTACATGTGAGTGTAAAAAAACAAGCCACATAAACAGCAGGCAGTGCGGTAGCTGTCACAAACATTACAGAAGAAGTGTATTTGACAGAAGGCTGTTTTGTTATATTTGTTATCTTTGGTAGAGAGAGACCATAAGACCTTAACCTGCCGGTTTCAGTCACAGCTGCACAACAGCACATACGCTAGCACAGGAAGTTAAGACTGCTGCAGTGAACATCAAAGACACCCTTCCGTCGGAGAACAATTTCCACTCATCATGGCATGTTGCTTATTTCACAGACTTGCTTCATTCACCTTCTTTTCTTCAAGGGGCTTTGAGTTATTAATGGTGGCTGTTTTGATGGATTTTGCGCTGTGGAACTCCCACAGCCGGCCTATAGTATAAAAAAATGTTCTTCTACCCATGACCTATGCAGGCTTACATAGCAGGTCACAAGCATATACCGTCTACATCTTCCTTGCGTACCTTCAGGGGCCTATCTCTGTTTTTTATGTTGTTCAAAGGGAGTCATTACTTTTGCATAAACTGGGTACCAGTGAACTAATTTAGCATCCAAATGGGGTTTTAGCAGAATGGCACTCTTCACTCACTTGGTCCCTAAGCAGGTCCTTGTTTTGCCTTTGCCTAGAACTAGCATTGTATGGAAAGACAACTGTCCATTTTTGCTTGGGAAAACTGAAGTCTTAAGTGGTACCAAAAAGGAAAAGATAAAACAGATGAACAGTTTGCATATCAAGCTGCGTAACTCAGTTAACTGAAACTCTAAGCTGGCAAATTTTAAAAACACAACCTTTATAATAAACAACCATTCTGTTTAAACTAACTAAATACACACAACATTTAATTCAAAAGGAAAAAAAACAGTCAGTGGCTGTTGTGCAGAGGGCCAACTAAGACAGACAGTCTGATAATGCAGTGTATTAGACTAGACACGGAACAAACGTTTTTTTTTTGTGTTAGTTCAAGTCAAGTTTATTAATATAGCACAATATCAAACACAGAGGTCATTCAAACAATAGCTCATTCATTTCAATTTTTAGAAATGAGCATAAAAAGTAAAGTGAGCAATAAGATCAGTATGGAAGAACATAGGTAAGATTTAAACTAAATGAAAGTAATTTAAGCAAACATAAAGAAAGTTAAATAAAAAGTACTTATACCATTAACCACATAATATTAAGTTAACCTGTGCCACTACCCTTCAAGTATTACAAAGGTAAAACTAGAGCCAACCGATTAATTAAAGGCTTACTTAGCTGGTTCTAGAAGTGGGCAGTACTATGACTTCCTTATTTGTTACCCAAAACAGTCTGTATTGTTTTTGTTTGACTGGATGCAATTTATCTGGATAGATCTAAGTGTCCTTGTGCTTTTTTGGAATTTGGCCGAAAGGAAGCAATTACGAATTGAACAAAAAGGGCCAAGGAATTGAGATTTATCAGCTGCTTATTTTTAACTTCAGGAAATATCAGATTTGGATAGTGCACATTCTAGAAATGCCTTATATAACTAAATACCTGGACAATGACTGCCTTTCTTGGTAGGTGTTTGAAATGGTACACGTGGTAAAGAAAGTTTCCCTTTTAAATTAACATGAATACTCTAAATCAGTGGTTCCTAATGCTGGTCTTGAAGGCTCCTCTGCTCTTCCTCCTGCACACAAACTTCAACCCCTGGAAGGCTTCTTAATTAGCTGAAATGTTGAAGCAGGTGTGCTGGGAGCATGCAAAGCACTGAACTGTGCAGAGCAAGGGAGGCTTCAGAACCGGAGGGGTAATCACTGTTCTAAACATTTTGCCATCATTTAAGTCTACAAACTGCAAAAACAAGACGGGTGTGCTGCAGGGTATACAAAGCAGTTTCATTTGAGGGGAGGGAGAAAACATGGAGAAGGGCAGTTATTGTTTTGTTGGCGGTTCACGCTGCTGTGGTTTTCAAAGGTTTTGTTTAACTGTGTGTCTTCCTGTTGCTAAGAAACAGCTAATGATAACAATGATAATGATAACTGCTAATGATAAGTTCTTTAGCTAATTGTTAGCAAGTTTGCTAATAACAGATAACATCATAAACCAATAAAAAACCAGATAAGACCCCAAACCTTCTACTTTTTGTTAATGTCTTGAGAATTTCTGTTCCCTGAAGATTCCCATAATACACCATTAAAAAAAAACAGCAAGGATGGACTGTTCACTACACCACTAGTTTTAAAATGCTGCCTTATCTTACTTCCCAACAAAAGTTGCAAAGCTTATTCAAGAAAATAAGGTTTGCATATAAAAATGTTTTTTGTTAAAGCTTTTATTCTACCTAATCATTTATTTGTTATTACCACTGTCCTATACAAACTGAAATGTTAATATGTTGGCAACTTAGTTGATGAGTTGCATTCGCCTCTGGTTTAACTTTATGGTAATGTGTTTTGATGGTAATTTTGGGCATCTAAATACCTAACAAAACCTATAACATGCTATTCGCAAGTTCTGCACTTTATTTATTCATAAAACCTGTTAGCCGACCAGCTAACAAAGCAATATTCAATAATATTGCAAACAAGCAATATTCAGAAATATGCAGTAACAGGCTTTACAACTTTAAAAAAATACTGAAAAGAGTCAAGAAATGCTTAAGCACACCACAGTTAGCTTGGCACAGTTCACTGGTGGAAATTAGCATTATGCTAGCCATTGTAACTGAATGAAGAAAGACTTAACTGCATCAAACATTGTCATGTGTGACTAACACACAGCTGTATCTGGGTCTCAGCATAAACAAAATAAAAAAGCTCATGAATCATCTGGAAAATCTCAATGGCTGAACTGGCCAGATATGTTGTTGCATACTTCACATCTGTTGGAGGCTCCTGCAGAACTGGTCGACAGAAGGGCCAAGGCTGTGAATTCTGATTACAGACTTGTTGCTGCTACTCTGAGGATTCAGCCTGGTCCAGTAGGTTCCAACCTACAAGAAGTATAAGGCTAGACCTGGTCAGACACCAGGATCAGGCTATTTCTAATGAGTTGCATGCAGAACTTGTAGACTTCGGGACGACATTCTAATGTGTTGTACTTGACCTTCCCTGATAAGACCCTGAAGGTTGCTGAGGGTTGTGTTAGTGTTGCAGGTGTTTCCTGGAAGAGGTGTTTCACCTTGCAGGATGGCTGTTAGGGGACTGAGAACAGATAAGAAGGCATTTTTTAGATGAATCCTCTAGCTAGGATGTTGGGCAGCTCTGGGTCAATGGTTCTTGGGGCTGACCCTCTGATTAGCTGCCAAGACCCTAATCTCATTGAGATTGCACAATTGGTGGAGTAGCTAAGAGTAGGGAGGGCCACAGTTGGGGTCTGGCACTGTTGTCAATCCTGGCACTGAGGGTCCTCTTTGCGCACAAACATGAATATTGGCAGGTTTTTTTGCAGCTTATGTCAATTTTCGCAAAGCCTTCAACTCGCTTCCCTGTGGGACATCCTGCGGGATCCCCCTGAAGTTGCTGGAGGACATATCTGGTATGGTACCAGTACTCTGGTACTATGAGTGCTGAGCAGAGTGGGAACAGAACCGCTGTGTTCTTCCCAGTGGATTCTGGAGTTTGTTTGGGGTGTGTTCCTGCTTGGACTGTGTGTTGGGCAGGGCTGTGGGGTCTGGCAGCCTTGCGACATTTGTGATGAGAAAAGACATACTGATCTTGACTAAGTTAATGATGATGGGATCTTTACAGAGAGACTGTGTGAGGAGTCTGAGTGTCTGGGTTTGTGAGTGTCCTGTATCAAGACTAAAATCCAGGTTACAGCTGTCAGCAGTGTGACTGTTTGCGGAGAGAGTGTTGACCTTGTTTACCTTATTACCTCGGCCGTGACATTCATGTTTCTGGTGGTTGCATATGGTACTGTATGTTGCACTGTGGCCCATTGTCAGATTTTTGGATCAAAAAATTCCATTAAAATAATTCCATTCCATTAATCACTGAGAAGGAAGCCATCCATGTTTGTTGAGAAGTGAAGTCTATGAGTCAAGTCAGGTAGGTTTATTGTCTTTTCAGTCATATACACGGTACACAGTAAAATAGTCAAACATTCCATGGTGCAGCATGAGAACAAAAAAGAAAACACCAACAGACTACATAAGTGCTGACTAGACAAAATACACAGAGTGTAAAGAGAGCAAGTGCAGTCAACATTTGAATGAATACATTATTTGGCGACATACCGTATTTGTTGTTAGGTGTGCAAAAATGCAGAATGGAGGTAGATAGCAATAAATAACAATTGCGCAAATAATAGCAGCTGCAGGACAGAGGATGTGCCGTACATAAATAGAAGGGTATTTACAGAGGCAGTTGTGGTATAAGCTGTTAAGGCAGTTGTTAAGGTTACAGTTTGTCCTCCTGTTTCTATGAGCTTTTAGAGTATTTAATTATGTTGTGATGTTGTTTGACAAAAAATTTATTAAATGTATTTAATGCTTGCTTACTCACTAATAGCTGACTAAAACAACACTGCTCTCCAGCTCTGTGGGCTGCATGCAGTCAAGATGACGGAAGATACTAATGACACCAAAGTGCATTCCAATAGTCATGGCTATTGTCAACTGTATTGACAGGGTGCCCGTGTACTGGTAAATGTACAAGCCAAATTTCCATAATAGCTGGTTATACACATCAAAGATATTTAATTCACAATTTCTTCCACCAAAAATGAACTCCACCACTAGTGGCTTGTTGCCACTCGGCCCAGTTATATTCTAAGGAAATAGACTCATCTTGCAACACTTTGCAACATGTTTAAGTAACACAAACATCTGGAAATGTAGCAAACTGGCCCACGACTCCTTAAATCTTGGATTAGAACATAGTTAGAACAATCTGTTGTTTACAAGCTAGCATTAAAGTGTACAGAACACACAAAGCCACAAGTTGGGGGAAATCTAGCCAGATTACTTATGGGTTTTCCTTATGGGTTGCTTGCAGCAACCGGTGTGATGTTCGAACCTTTCAGTAAAATATTTTTAGAATGTGCTTTTAAAGACAATGTGCTTTTAATGAGATTGAAAGAGAAAATTGTCAGGGCGTTGACACATCACATGGGAAAAGTCCCACACCTAAGAAAAAGTGGAGTTTGTGACAGGTTCTGCTTTTGATTTTGACTCTCTGTCCATTTGTGTGTATTGGTCAGTGAGGATTTTTTTTTCTTTGATGTAGGTGTCCTAGATGCAATCAATAATGGTTAGTTTTTGCCCCAGTACTATGAAAAATGGCCTTGCTGTCAAATCATTATATAAATGCAGCCTATTATATTAAAGGAGACAAATGTGAAGCTAAGCAAAATATTATGACTATTTCACTGTTCCCTTAAAAGATAATTGCCAGCTACTGGTTTCCTCAACTTTTGTGTATTGCTCATGCTAAATGGTTTCAGATCCTTGTAGCTCAAGGAGAGCACAAGGAAAAACTTTGTTACACCTGCATTGCCCATGCCGTAAAAAATAATTGTCCCTTAAAACTGATATCAGGTTGCGCCAGCTTAGCAGCAACAACTGGTACCAAATGCTTCTTATAACTGGAGATCAGTCTGGAGGGAGGAATTTGGCCCACCTTTGCAGAGCTGCTTTAATTAGACTTTGCCCCTCAGGTTTGGATCATGGACTAGACGACTGGACAGAACAGAATTTATGGTTGCATAAATTTTAGCAAGATTTCCAGGCCATGAAGCTGCAAAGCATCCTGACAACATTACCACCGTGGCTGACTGTTGGCATTTTGTTCATACTGTGGAATGCTGTTTTAACCGGACCCTATAATTATTAAGAATAATTTCCACTTTTGACACATCAGTCCACTGTGCACAATTCCAAAAGGCCTGGGGCTCATCAAGATATTTTTGGCAAATGTGAGACCGGCTTATTTTATCGGAGGTGAAAGGAGCCTGCAACTGCTTAGATGTACATCTGTGTTCTTTTGTGACTTCCCACATGAGTCATCGCTGGGCTCTTGGAGGAATTTTGGTAGGTCTAGTCACTTGTGGGAAGACTGGTCCAAGTTTTGCTCCCCATTCAGTTTGCTGAAGCCCAATGATTAGTTTTGAAGCCCTTTCTTTGAAATTTCTTTTAATTTCAGCACAGTGTATTGGTTGTTAAGACCTTTAAACCTACTTCACATTGCTGGAAAGGTATTTAAGTCATGTTTACATTGACAGTTGGATTAAGAAATCAATTAAATTTGGTTTGACGAGTTGACTGAGTAACTAAGGGGGCATCTAAGGGGTTGCTTTTATGTCACAGTAAATCCTCTCTGCAGATCTGAAACAATTATGTATAAAAACATATGAAAATATTAGCAAAACTAGATTTTAAAACTCTTAAAATTTCATTTTATTTTTTTTACCTGATTAGTTTGATCAGGTGTGTTGAGCGCAGGGAGAACACTGAAATGTGCAAGGCGGGCCAGGACTGGTTTGGGAACCACTGCTAAAAACTATCATTCATCCCTCTGTGATGGTTGTGAATGCTGTAACATGTTTCAGTACTGATTTTGCCTCCCCATTGTTTTCCAGATATGTTTAGATCATGCTTTTAATGTAATTCACAGCTCCAGCCCTGATGAATTTATATCTGTGACCAATTATTTTGTATTGTATTGGTATAATGGTCAGAAATGTTTAGGCCAGTAGGTTCCATACATTGCTGTAACCTTTTATTGCCTATTTTATTGTTTGTTTTTTTTTAGGTTGCTCTTAGGAGTTATGAATGTATATTTCTCAAATGTATCTTTCTCAAATTCAAAACAAGACAGAGTAATAATGTTTTCTGTTTTTTCTCAGATCTTGAATGCATTTAAAGAGTATATTTCAAATTAAATTCAGTGTCAGTCTATTTATTTGACAATAAAAGAATAACAGGTTAAGTTGTCTGTAACTATACTGGCTATCAGGAAGTCATCTGGGTTATTAGCTCACATTTTGGTTCTCTAAATAAAAAGAAATACACACATACACTCAAGGTTGTCTCAGTTGAAGCTTGTCTTTTAAGAATGTCCTGAGAGATAAAGAATAATTACCCTTTGACATTCTTTGCAACAGACCTGAAGGATACTCAGACGCTCAGTAATAGGAACACAACTTGAAAGCTGGCTTTCCAAATTTTGTTCCTGTTATTTTCATTACTGTAATGCTAACAAGTAGACTTAGGCTGTACTTCAAAGTTACGGAAACAGTTATGCTTCTCACCTACTATTTTCCAGTGGCAAATCATGGTTATTAGAGCAAGGAGTTCAGCTCTTTATTATACCAAACATTTAATAGAAAAAAAGAAAAAAAACCCACCTCTGTGATCATGCTTATTAGTGCTAGCGACCCTATGGCCCAATTTCCTTCGCATAATTAAACCCACCCATTGAAAAGGAAAGCCTGATTGGGTGATTTCTCTTTCACTTTCTAATTACACTGATGCCTATCCAACAGGTGGTTATCCAGATGGTGGTTGTATTGGGCAATCCAGCACGTGAGGGCCTAACTAATGGGAGAACCAGCTTAGCTATATCTACCTAGACACCACAGAGAAAAAGCTTAAGTACTTTAATACCATTGTGTAATAAAATTCCAGACAGAGAAGGTCCTGTTTTTCCTCTCTAAAAACTGAACATAACTGAAAATATCTGTTCTTTAGCATGCAGTGGAGTGCATTTTAATATATACTCCCTTCTTTCATATTCTGAGCTGTGAGGCCTGTTCAAAACCTGCAGGACCACACTAGAGGAGGCTATGTGCTAGTAACTAAGAAGAAACAGCTAGGCAAAGCTTACTACGCAAACAACCACTTAGCACAAACGGCACAGAACAAAGATGGTTCACGGGATGAAACTCTAAATGCAGTAAAGAATGAAATGCGGAAAAGGCTCTGTGAGAGGCAGGTGGTGCGTGTGGGCCTGCGTTCTTTGTGATGTGGTTCAAACTTAGGAGGTGTTACCCCAACGTCATGCTTGTGCCTACTGTGCCCCTTCCCCTGCCATCATGTTTTGGTTATCTTTCTACGGTTCCACCCCGTAATTTACATTCGCCGCCTTTGCCCATAGGTGCTGAGAGGAATGTACACATTCTCATGCCGCAGTGAGTCATTCATGCATCACTTAACTCTTTGAGTGCTTCCCGGCAGCTGGGACCGGGGTAGGCCCTGAGTCAAGCTGCATATGAATCAGTGGATACATTCTTGCACGAAAGGAACACGCTTTGGAAGAACGCCTGCAGTCAGATTCTCTTCTAAACGGGAAGTGTGTCGTTCGGTTCGAGGGACATCCACTTCCTTGAAGGCGAGCGTTCTGAGAGATAATCTGTCTGTCACATAGCAGGACTGCTTCCGGCTCATGATGTGGTACTGATGCCACAGAATGATGAATAGCTAATCTCAGTTAGAGAAGCTACACATTTTTTTTATGAATTAACAAAAGAAAATGTGATCTTGGTAAATTGATTTAAAAGGCAGAACACTTGGTTATTAATGAATATAAATTATTCTTGGAAAATTCTTTTTACATTATAAAAACATGACCGATTTTTTGTTTTGTTTTTTCTCCACGAGGACCTGTCTGGTTAAGTCTCTTCACTGAAATTAATTGCGAAGAAAATATGCTTTAATATTTTAACTTAAATAACTTAAACCCCAAGTTTGATGGTTTAATTTCATATGATTTTGTCATTTAAAGTTTGTCTGTTGTGTAAAAAAAAGAAGGGATGTACTATACAATGTTCGTTTGCTTAATAAAGGCTTAAATAAGTTTTCAGAAGCTGAAAGCCTGGTTCGGCATGATTGTACAGTGTGCCATCTAGTGGAGAAGAGGAGTATGTCTGTATGTCTGCTAAGCTCTGAACATGGGGTTGTTTTTCTACAATTTTGAGCCCTTTTTGTTACAATTTATGTAAAACCAATTTGATTTGTAGCACTACTGAGTCTAAAAAAATTACAGCAAGGGTGCACAATTCAGGTCCTGAAGGACCAGTGAGTGGCACAGTTTGGTAGTTCCCCCACTCGGGTGCACCCAATAAACCTGGCCTTTAACAGATGAGATGTGTATCAGTTGTGTTTGAACAAGGGAACCACCAAGCTTTGCTGAAAACAGGCCATCCAGGCTGAAGCTGTGTATCCTTGTACTTTGAGGCTAGCACAGTTTGCTATGCAGACATACATTATAGGCTTACAGCATGGTGAATATGTGTAGTAGTAAAACAAGAGAGAGAAAAAAATAGTCAAATGAGTTCCAGGGAGAAAAACTATAGTTTCTGTTTAATTAAAGCTATTATTATATTCCGCTCTGTCACAAAAGCTGAGGAGGCTCTTATGTCTGGGTTGCCCTGGAAACTCGTTTCTCAGCTTCTGCATTATCTGTTGCCGACTGTGTCTAAATTAGGGAACACCAGGTGAAGGCCCACTCTTTCAGTAGTTTCCATCTGTCTTAGCAATGGAAAGGGTTCAATCCTCAGTTTTGTTACTTCCCTACTAGTGGCTTCCCAACAGACATGAACAATTCCACAATTATTACTCTGCCAGTTCGTCAGTTAACGGATACCTCCTACGGTATTAGTCATGTCTGATGAGAGTTTCTGATGAGAGTTTCAAATGAGTTTTAGATGACACGAGATGTCAGTTTAAGATTTACTGTGTAAAGCTGCCTATACTTATGCCTAAACCAAAAAAGGCCTATAACTAAATCAAGATCACAGTATTAGTGGTATAGTAGTCAACGCTATCATTTATAGTAATGATGGGATGGGATAAAACCTTGTAGGGAAAACTGAAAGGTTAAAAGTTGAACAACTAGAAAAGTTGTGGAGGGAGGAAAGAGCCTTAGCTTTCACTCTGAGAGAAAAAATAAGATTTTTATCTTAAGGTGACACAATAAAGACATGACTCATGTGACACCCAGCAAGATTGGAAAAGGAGTTCTTTATAGTACTGTGCCAAAAATCTCATTTAGTTGCATTTTCTTCAAAATGTCATAAGGGTGCTGTGAGCACAGACTGTGGGCTGTGAACATTAACTTAAAATTCTGCTTAAATTCTTGATACCATACTAATACTGTTACTACTACTGTTACTACTACTACTACTACTACTACTACTACTACTGCTACTACTGCTACTATTACTGCTACTACTACTACTGTTACTACTACTGTTACTACTACTACTACTGCTACTACTACTACTGTTACTACTACCGCTACTACTGTTAGTACTACTATTACTATTACTACTACTACTACTGTTACTACTACTATTACTGTTACAGCTACTACTACTACTGCTACTACTACCACTACTGCTACTACTACTGTTACTACTACTCCTAGTACTACTACTACTACTACTGTTACTACAGCTACTAGCATTGTTACTACTACTGCTACTACTACTGTTACTATTACTACTACTACTACTATTACTGTTAATAATACGCCTGCTACTACTTCTACTACTACTGTTACTACTACTACTACTACTGTTACTGCTACTGCTATTACTACTACTGTTACTACTACTACTTTTGCTACTACTACTACTACTACTACTACTACTACTGCTACTACTACTACTGTTACCACTATTGTGACTACAACTACTACCACTGTTATTACTACTACTACTGCTGCTACTATTACTACTGTTACTACTACTACTGTTACTACTATTACTACTACTGCTACTACTACTACTACTACTTACTTAACTTAGGGCTGCGAACACTAACTTAAAATTCTGCTTAAATTCTTGATGCCATACTACTACTACTACTGCTACTACTGCTGTTACTATTACTGTTACTACAACTACTGTTACTACTACTACTGCTACTACTACTGCTACTACTGTTAGTACTACTGTTACTATTACTACTACTACTGTTACTACTACTACTACTACTACTGTTACTACTACTACTACTACCGCTACTACTACTGTTACTACTATTACTGCTACTACGACTGCTGCTGCTACTACTACTACTACTACTACTACTTATGTTAGTACTACTACTGTTACTACTGCTACTAGCATTATTACTACTACTGTTACAACTACTGCTACTACTACTACTACTACTGCTACTACTACTGTTACTATTACTACTACTACTACTGTTATTACTACTACTACTGCTACTACTACTGTTACTACTACTACTACTACTGTCACTACTACTACTGTTACCACTACTGTTACTACTACTACTACTACTACTACAACTATGGATATTACTACTGCTACTGCTGCTACTACTACTGT
>JBBPCX010102285.1:0-13407 GCA_037974365.1 Hydrocynus forskahlii
ATATATATATATATATATATAGCAGCTATTGCCTCCAGACTTCAGAGCAGCTAGTGAGGTCAGTCAAATGAATGAAGATGACAGATGATGAGGTCTTCACATCAGACAAAAAGACGAGAGGGGATAAAGTTAACAGTTACAGAGCCACACACAAATATATATGCATGTGTGTTACATGTGACTCTAGTACATACGTGATAAACACTTCATACCAAAGCAAATTAAGACTCTGTTGCACATGGCAGGTTTTTACTAAATGGATCAAAAATCGACACTTTCAAACAAAAAATGGCGCACCCAGTTTGAATGCTGTTTTTTAGGTGGTTTTCTGATAACAGAACAGTTTTTAACGGCACTTTTATTTTAAATACACAATTTGAAAGTGGTGATTGTTGATCCATTTGGTTTGACATTCAGTAAAAACCAGCCACACACCGTGCTTCTCGCCGAGGAAATCTTGCCCTGTGTGTTTTTGTGCGTGTACCTACCTGTAATCTCAAAACTTCCTCCATATGAGAGCAAAAATTATAATTCGTAATATTATCGAATTGTAAAACAGTCCTCCTGAGATCAATATGACTTTTTATGTTTTGTGTCGTAAAATCCTAAATATGTTTGTATATATCTATATGTAATAACAATTATTACAATCACAATTATATTGCACCACAAATCACCTCCTTGGATATTCTGCATTAATGCAGCATGAATAAGCTACTGGGAAGTGGTTTGCAAAGGTTTAGAGGGCATGCTTTCAAACAAAACTTTCAAACAAAGTCTCTTACACATTGCCATAAAAATATAAATATTAGCAGCAAACACTAAATATTAATGAAGTTCAACTCTTTGCTGTTGGACTGGAAAGTCTGGAGCAGTGTGAGTGTTAGAAAAATCCAGGAATATATGTATAGCGCCACAGGAGGTGACAAGGGCTGTCAGTGGACAGGTTGCTCAAAGAGGGGTGCACACAGAGAGAGAGAGAGAGAGAGTGAGAGAGAGAGAGAGAAAGACAGAATGTGAGAAGGCTGACTTTTTTAACCACTGTGCTTAGCAGCCCGTAGCTGCCCAAACAGGAAGGAGGAAAACCAATTTGCCTCATAACACATCCTCCAACACCTCCTTCCTTCCAAACATATACACACACTCACACACATTCTGCTCTGTCCAGCCATTACCAAATCCAGCAGCATGAAAGCCTGGCATGAAAGATGCAGTGAGGCTCCAGTGAAAGCAATACTTTCTGCATACATTTGCAAGCATTAGAGGACCTCCAGAGGTGTGGGAAAGTTCACTGCCCGCAGTTTTGACCATGCTGTCTGCATTTTTGTCCATGTTTGTTTCAGACAAAACTTCATGAGCAAATCTTATGTGAGATTACACAGGACTGGCCAATGGGGGTTAGCTCATACAAAAACAGGTCAGTTTAAATGATGTCTCCATTACCTTTTAGCTTTATTAGCTTCTATGTGCATCTTGGCTGATTGGCTACATTTTGGGGAAGGAGAATCTGATCATTTGCAAAAACTTTCTGGTCTCTAATAACTGTGTAATAAAATATAATAATGCATGTGTTAACAACGTAATTACTTCTGATGTGTTTACCACTGCCTATGGATTACAGTAGTGCAGCTTAGCTATAGAACAGGACACCCACACACAACAAAGGCATTTTTTATCATTCTGTAGGGATGGGGTTTTTTATAATAACGGTCAAACTTTACTTTAAACTTTACTTTAAATAAAACTTTAAAGGGGCAGGTGTCGCATAGCGACATGTTCAGAGAGAGAGAATCTGAATTTATACCCTTCCAAAATGCGTTTCACACTTAACTTTGTAATTTATAATGGCCCTTTGCCTTCCACGTGTGGTGGGGAGATCAGTAACCAAGCTTTTGGAGGGTGATTTGAATTTTCCCTACTACATGAGCATTCACAGGTTAGTGACAGAAGCAGCATTTTCTACAACCTACTTCTAAGATTTACCTGAAAAAAAAAACTTAAAATGAACCCAGACTCATTCCCACCAACTGGAAATCCCTACTGAACTGCATTAAAGAGATTGTATGCAATAGACTCACACAGCCGTGTGCACATAAAAGCACGACCAAGAGAGATCACAGCAGTGCACCGAGATTCCTTTGTTTAACCAGCTGACCTAATAAGCCCAACTGCCATGATTACAACTAAATACTCCCATATAATCTATACATCATTAAGCTTTAACTAAACAATAGACTAGCTGGAAGAGGAGTTCTCCAGGCATATACTGAACAGGAGCTCCACTTGAGTATTACATCTGAAGCTCAAGATGTGATCCTTGGAGATTATGGTTCTTACCGGTCAACTCAGGAACAGAGAGAATTTCATTGAGGTCCAGCTGTACACAAAACCCTTCAATCAACTGTTAGGCTTACATATTAACTGCTTTGCAAGCTGAAAATACTAAACGTGTTTTGGTTGATGGAATTTTAGTCTTGTAGCAGTGGTCTGAGTGCAGAACAAAGACCTTGGCTCTTCCACAAAGAAAGGTTTCAGGTGCTTTGTTCCTGGCTGCTGGCTGCTTCACTTAGTATATGGGTTAAATGTAGAGGAAGATTTTTGTGCTGTTCACACCGTGTGTTGTGGTTCACGTATGACAGAATGGTCACTTTCACTTTGTGACCTTACTGTGACAGTGGTACAGTCTGAGAACCCCAATAATGTCTAGCAGAGACTTTTAAATGTATGACTACATATGTGGTGTCCGATTGCTCTAACTATTTCAGACAGAAACTCATTTAGTAGCCCAGAATTACATGAAATGGCAGTGGTCATTAATTTTTTCAGTGGTTATTATAAAAAAATATAACAGACCAGAAAATGCTGGGAGGGCCCATTCGTTTTATTGGAACTTTCTGATGAACCATATGACAAATGTTTATCAACCTCAGTTATACTTGTGTCTTTACATGTCATTAGATTGTTATACACTTGTATAATTCCAAGATTAAAGACTGAAGTTAATACATGTGTAATTACTATAATCTATCTGTAACAGTGAATCCATCACCAGTAGTTACATTGTTGTTGCATGTAAAATTGTTTGTAATTACAGTTATTAGACCAGCGTTCCTTTAGTGCACGTTTGACTGCATGCAGATTGCTGTTGAAATCACAGTCTTTTCAGCTTGACTCTCAGAAAAAAAACACTGATTTATTCACTTAAACAGCACAGAGTGAAACTCAGCTTTGTGAGTAATTTGCAGCTCCGGTTACGTGCTGAGGAGGCATGAATCACATCTAGTTACAATGCTTGCCAGACTTATTTTTTCATTCTTTTTAAAATACTGAAGGTAAAAGCCTTCTCAAGTGAAGGGACATAGTGCCCTTTTTTGCCAGGCTAGTCCCTTCTGCCATCACCTCTTTGGTCAACTAAAACTTTGTTTGGTTTATTTCCAACCCCACTGACAAAAGTTTTCATTGCTCTCCGCACCAACCCTTCAGTCAACTAAAGTTTTCATTGCCCCCCCCCCACCTCCCATCAAAACATTTAACAGTAGACAAAAGTTTTTGCCAGATGTCTCTTTCGTTCCTCCTTTCGTCTCCTTCCTCTGTCTTTCCATCTTTCATCCTTTCCTTCCTTTGTAAACCCTTCCTAATTTCCACACAAACAACAAACCAGACAGTTTATTGAGCTGTGCAGTTAACTTTCGGTATTTCAAAACAAAAATGCATGTGTTTGGATTCAGTGAGTGGGATCATGACCCACCGTCCATTTCTGTTATATTTGTGGGAGCAAATTGTGCTTGGCTGCAGCAAAGCCCAGGGTGAGTGACAGGAAGTTACCCTCTATTAGCCCTGGCCTGATTCAGAGGAAAACAGCCATGGTCATCACCTCCATCACAAACAGGAGGTGCCAGCCTGCTGGAGTATCAAGACTAAAGTCCCGCCATAGTTAATCTGAGCCCTGCCCGTCACAGCCTTTTAATAACATAACAATATTTCTAGCATTTGTCTCCCTGATTTGGACAGATGCTCTCTTCTCACCTGGGGCAAAAGGAGGCAATGGCTGCTGATGCAACTTGAAGACACACTGCACCACAGTGGCTCTCTTCATTTGCTTGCTCTCTCTCTTCTGTCTTAGCTAAGGTACACCTAAAGTTCCACATAGGTCTTCTTGACCATACCTGGATTCACTAGACCAAATATAGACAGATTAACACCCCACCCACCCCGACACCCCTGCCTTGAAATGCCTCGATTTATGTTTTGTACATTTTTCTCATCCACATCTCATTCAAACAAGCAGAGAAATTCTGTCAAAGTGGAAATTCACAAACCTTCTTTGTAAGTTTGTGTCATTTTCTGCCTTTTTTCATGTAACCAAACAAAAAATCTGCATAGACACAAACATCAAATGAAAATGTAATTCAGTATGTACATACAGACCCCCACCTCCTAGCTGGGGAAATTACATGTTTATTTTGATCTTCTGTGTGAAAGAAGTTAATACATTCTCTTAAATCTGTATTTATTGCTTTGTCTGCAATTCAGTCTCTGACTGAAAAGTCTCACAAACTACATTTTTCATCAGTCCATGACTAGGAATATAAGATATCCCGTTTAACACAGAACAAATGTTTGGAAAGGGTGTTGACCCCGGCAGATTTTCCTCCCAAATCCTTGTCTCTGAACAGTGGTATGAAAAGCCTAAAATATTAAAGATATGTGTCAACCTTTTGATGAAAGTACCACTTCAAATTTGGACTCAGGAGAGATAGACCTCAGAACCCAGTACAAGACATTATCTGAACAAACCTCATCCACTCATATTTAATGCTTACTGTGGCAAAACTGCCAAAATTGTATAGATCTTTAAAATACCTGCAGTTCCTTTTCTCCATGGGCCCAGGTTCAACTTGAACTACTTGCATTTCTCAATGGTGCATCCTTGCTCCTGTGTTCAACTTTTTCCTAGTTTCT
This sequence comes from Hydrocynus forskahlii, assembly GCA_037974365.1. NCBI lineage: Eukaryota > Metazoa > Chordata > Actinopteri > Characiformes > Alestidae > Hydrocynus > Hydrocynus forskahlii. The sequence goes on from JBBPCX010102285.1 coordinate 4,963, forward strand.
TTGTTCTCTTGTTTCATAGAATTTAATGGTTCATAGTCTAGGAGTTCTGCTGAGTATTGTTTGCTCCATGTTAATATGTATGTTGATCCCTGATGCCACCACTGACTGCAGTTTTCAGGTAATCCCTAATAAACACATACAAGCTTACATCCGATCTTCTCAAGATCCAAATTTGTTGCAACTGCTGCTTCAAGGAAAGGTATCCTGATGTTTTCTCTTGGATTTGGATTATTTAAGAATGGCATGACGTGCGTGTTTAAGGTAAGCTGCAACTCAACCGGCATTGTAGCATCTTTGGTGTGTAAAACTGTGATTTAATTTATTGGATCCTGTGTGAAAATCACTGCTTGAAGTGGAAAAAACAGTCCTTCACATGTTGGTGAATGTATCAGCCTGTATCAGCTGTAAAAGGAAAATTTGGAGAATGTTAAGAACACTTGACCAGTTGTATTGTGTCAAGCTTCGTCCATGTCTTGAATACTTTCTTGTTTAGCTCATCTCATTATGCTATTTTTTGAATCTCTGCTGCTTCCAAGTAGGATCTGAAAGTTCTATCATTCCCTACAATTACTGTTTTTGTCTGGCCTTATCAGTCCCAAAGGCTCAGCTGACAACCACAGTATCCACTGTATTTGAACAGCAAGTGACTGAACATTTCTACATATTTTGCACCCAAGCTTTTTGTCTTTAATGCGTCTTTGCTGATATAGCTATTAAAATCTTGTTTGGCTGTTGTAGCTGCAGCTGTTTTTGATGATACTATGTCAACAAGCTCCTCAGTGCTAAGAGTTTTGCTAACATTAGCTTGATGCTCCCAGCCTGCATTTAGTACTGGCTCTGGTTGAAGCTCTCTTGTGTCACTGTCTGACTCACACATTCTCCTTCTGGAGCCAAACCAAACATTTCTGGCATTAATGTTAGTTAGCATTAACTTTACTTAGATATGTTGAGAGAATGGGAACAGGCGAGCATCACACAATGCCAGTGGGTAAAGAATAAATGCCAAGGAATAAAATGTAGAAGTGCTTCACTTCGAGCACTGGCAACCATCATGATCTCGTTAAGCCTGGGTTTGTTTGTTTCAGTTTATTCTAAGTTTTATGTGACTGTGTTTTTTGATTATTTTTATGGTGCTTTTCATCCTGAAGCAGCTAGTTATCCAGAGAAGCAGACTTATGGTTCCAGGTCCTAAGAAGCATTACTAGGTGAAATAGTGGCAGGAAAACTCCCTTGGAGCATGAGGAGAAAATAAGTCAAGAGGTAAAGAAGAAAACTTTTTTACAGTTTGAGGATGAAACACTGGAAGGAGCTAAGAATCAGAACGAGAGCATACAGAATAACACCAAAAGGAATCAAAGCTAATCTAGGAACCCCGAAAGGAAGCAAGATTTCAAATGGAAGAACATGGCAAAGAAACAATGAGAACAGGCCAAGAATGAATAGGAGAATGTATTTAAGAGCATGCATAAGAAACACTGAAACAAAATCCCTGAGGGTGTTTAACATGAGAACATAGAGGGTAAGGTATTTTTACAATTTCCAGAAACAGATTAGAAATACACATATAGACTGGCAGTCTTGAAATCTCAGGGGCATACATGTGGGGCTTAGCTCTCTCCCCCAAGAGTCACGGAGCATTCACTTTTACACTTTTACACCTATACACCTCTCTTTGACAAAGGCTGATGCTATGGAACAATGTGTAGTTCAGCCCATACGGGAAATTCACATCATAAATTAGTCCCAAAATTCATACTAGATTAAAATCTCTCCGAAATTACTGCTAGACTGTTGAAACTATTCACACTGCAGATTCATACTGGATAAAAGTCAGTCCACATTCATACCAAAAACTACAAACAGCAGATTCATGCTGGAACAACATGATTCCAGAATTACTACTGTGAAAATATAAAAAATTACATTGTACATTTACAGCATTTAGCTGACGCTCTTATCCAGAGCGACGTACATCAGTATCTGCTTCTTAAACCTGTAAAGCCATACTTAAATCAACATCCACTATTCAACCAAGTTACTGCACGCTGAGTACACCTAAACAACACCTGTCAAAGAAAAGTCAGAAGTTAAGACAAAAGTACGGAAGGTATGGGGATGAGTTTTCAAGACAATGCTAAAGACAGCATGGGACTCCGCAGATCTAATTGGAAGAGGGAGTTCGTTCCATCGCTGGGGGGTCAAGACTGAGAAGAGTCTTGGCGCATGCCTTCCTCTTCTTTTGAGCAGCGGAGGCTCAAGACGAGCCATGCTTGAGGCCCTGAGAGGACAAGAAGTGACACATTGTTTGCTCAATGCTGATCTGTATGGGGGTGCAAGTCCATTCTTGACCTTGAAAGCAAGTATTAAGGACTTGAACTTAATGCGAGCAGCCACAGGGAGCCAGTGAAGGTTCCTAAGTAAAGGTGTGGTGTGTGTGAACTTAGGAACGCTGAAGACTAACCTCGCAGCTGCATTCTGAATCAGCTGAAGGGGTTTTGTTACTACACACACTGCAGATTCATTCACTGGATTAAAATCACTCCACAATTATTGCTGTCAGACTAAAACGACATATAGAAGACTGGATTCACTGCAGATTCATACAAAATCCATTTTCAGAGTTAAATAAGAGTTAAATCATTTTACTTCCCTATCTCATTATGAACCTCTTCATTGTCGTTTTCTCCTCTGCTCTGTCTCTCACTCCCTCTGTCTCTCTGTCTCTGTTTCTCTCTCTCTGTCTCTCTCTCTCTGTCTCTCTCTGTCTATGTGTTTTCAAAATTTACGTACACTTTAATCCCAACCACAGCTGGGTGCCATTGTTACTCGAGCCAAGAATTGGAAGAAGTGGAGTTTTAAAAAGAAGTCTTTAAAAAAGTTTTCTTTGTTTTGTTTTTTTCATGTTCCTCTTACATAAATGTCCAGGCAGTGTGGACAGCAAAGTGGAACATCTGTAAATGTTTTATTTAATGTGTCCATAAATAAGTTCCGGTTACATTCAGCTCATCAAAAGCCATCTCCTTGTTTGGGATTTTGCAGATTGCTGTGCTGTAATTAGGGTGCTTTAATCGTCTTTTGGTCAGCAGGACTTATAAATGCTTTCCTAGTGGTCCTCGCACCAGTCCTGTTTATGATGCCAGTTGTTGGATTTTTCTGTGAAATTCCAGGTTCTTTCAAGAGTTAATGAGGCAGGTACTATAGCACATTTTCAAAACAGAGAAAAAGAGACGGGCAGAAGACGTTACACCTGTTCTTCTGTGTGCCCTTGTCTGAGGAGAAGGGCCCGAAAGGCTCCCCTTATCAAGTGTTTACAGGACATGCTGGAGACTTGCAGGAGACTGCAGGTCATTGGCCTCTCAAAGTTCTATGTATTTATGTAGAACTGACCAGAAAGTGGTAACATAAAAAAGATGTAAAATCCCACAGAATGAATTAAACCCAGTTTATACCACATTCTTGTATAATTGGGCTAAAATACACAGCATTACTTTTTCTTTTATTTTTGTCCTTAACACGCATTGCATTAACATTGTAGACTGGAGAGAGAGACATAAAGAGAGAGAAAGACAGAGAGAGAGAGAGAGAGAGAGAGAGAAAGACAGAGAGAGAGAGAGAGAAAGACAGAGAGAGAGAGAGAGATAGACAGAGAGAGAGAGAGATTTATAAACATGGTTAAATGAAGTGTCTTATTCAATTCAGCTGAGGGGCGAAACATGTGAAGTTTCTCTCCAGACACTGTATGAGTTTCACAACAGCCAACCATGCATGCAAGCACACACCTACACACACACACACACACACACACACACAAACACACACACATTACTCATTACTTTCTGCATCCCATTTCCTTCCCATGCATTCAAGAAAAGTGACATTTCTCTTAGATATCAATGGAAATGGAATGCTGCTCCACTCAGATGTTAACTTCTCTCTACACATCTTCTAAATTATTTTGATATTAAATACTGATAAATCATGAGTAGTTACTGGAGAATTCATAGTAGACACTAAATCATTCAGTAGATACTAAATAAACCATTTGGAATATTCAGCTGAGTATTTTTACCAGTTGCTGAAACATTCATACATAATAATGAATAATCCATAGTAGATAGTGAATAATTCATGGTAGACAATGAATAATTCAAAGTAGACACAAAAAAATTAATCGTAAAAAATAAATGATTTTTAAAAGACACTGAATCATTTATAACAGATACTGAATAATTATAGATGGTATATTCTGAATGTTGCCAATTATGTTGTAATTAAAGCAACACATTTTAAGAGTATAAACATTATATATGTATAGTGTATAGAACATTCACAGTGGTTAATGAGAAACGGATTAATCCCACTGCATCTTTAAAGCTAATATTCGTAAGTAAGCTCAGCTGTGATCAAATGGATTGTGTTAATAAATGTATTTATTTTCACCAAGTTGTCCTGATTTCACTCTAATATTGGTTGATGTCAAACTTTTCTAAAAATGATTGAAGCTTCTCAGAGTTCTTTTGGCTTATATTAAGTATACTTCTGATTATTTTTTGTTCTCACCAAAGCAGCTGGTAGCCACAGGTTGGATCCTGTGTTGTACTTTAAATAAAATGCAGTCCATTTTATTGCTTGTGACAAGCAACATATTGCACAAATGTCACAGTGAAATGAAATAACATTCTGCTAGGACTACGCTGCAACACAAAGAACAAAAAGAGAGCATCTCAACACTACAAAGAGGACTAAAGAAAGAGTGCACAAAAGAGAAATAAGCATAAATGTACAATAATTTACAGGAAAACAAATGAATACAGGGTGAATGGTGAATGAATACAGTAGTATGACAGTATTCCAGCAGCAGAGTCAGTAAGTATGCAAAAAATACAAAGGAATGCAAGGATTTTACTGATTTATGGAACACACACTAAAAAGCCTGAAGGACATTTGATAAAAGCATTCAGTATTTGAATGTCACCAGATTGCCTTGTCCAAGCATTTACAACTGCACTCCCAGGCCACATCCGCAGGAGTCTTTTTACCATCAACAGTCACTGTACAGACACTGTACAAACATACACACTCATACACACACACACACACACTCACACACATACATACAGTCTTAATGAAAAGGTCAGTGACAAATAAGGCTTTCAAAATGATTGAAGAAAAAACAGATTAAATTGGATATGTTTCTTGTGTCAGAAAGGATTTATTATCAATGTCTCTGAGCTTGTATGATGGCATAAATCCTCTTCCTTGCTGTTTTCCCACTTTTCTTGCCAAGTTAGTTGATTTCAGTTCCACCCACTTGATGAACTCGTTTCCAATTCCACCCTCTAGCCAAAATTGGGGATGCCAAAATGAAACAATCTTTCTAGGGGGAGATGAAATGAGTCGATGAGCTGAATATCGTTTAACTCAAACAAACGCTCATTTCTACCAGTTCATGTTGCTCTATGTTTTTTTCCAGAGCCCACCAAAAGTTTTCCTGTTGAAGCTTTCAAAGGCATTTCAAGTGCCAGTCCCCAAATTTCGCAGTCTGCTTTTAACTGTTGTGGATAAAATCAGCTTTTAACTGATTTAGACAAAATGTTTAATTTAATTACAGTTGCTCTTGGTTTCTTACTTTTTCCACAACTGTCTAGAGGTTCTTTCACAACCATGCAGACTCTTGGAGGGTAGGTGCTCAGAGTTAAAAAAGGGCCTTCAGAGTAAGTAAATTTGACAACATCTGATATCAGCATGCTATATGATAATTATTAGTGTGCTTGCTCAAAGGCTGCTTTTGCTCTTCTTAAGTTTTATTATTATCTTCTTTATCTTTATTCTTCTGTTCACCCATTTTTTGGCACGCTACTCCTCCCAGGGCTTTCGAGATAAACACACTGTTCCAACTCTGAAACGTCGGGCCCGATCTGGAATTACGGGCTTGTTCACAGGTTTTTGATACGTTTTGTCGTTCGTTTGTTGTTCCCGTTTTTCCGGCGAAAACCAGATAGTCCTGCTCAGACACGCTTCGTCGGAAACCTATCAAACTTCATGTGATACCTCAGGGCAACTTCCCCGACACAGAAACGTGGTCCGTGATGACCTGCACTCATTTTTTCCTTTTCTATCGCTCATCCCTTTTTTCCCCATTCACTTCCATTCATTTTTAACCCCATTGAAGAAGAAGAAACTTTCAGGCTCCATGTCGTGTGACCAAACCTTATGGTAGTGTCTATTCTAAAGGTTATAAAAGCTGGCCAACTCCCACATTTTGTCTGCTTCAGTGTGGACACATTAAGGGAGGTTGCCATGATCTTTGTTCTCTCAACTTTGCTCCAAACAGAGAACAAAGGACTTTCAGTAACTTAAACAGTTAGCTTAGACATCTGATGTTACAACAAGCCCCATAAAGTCAAACTTGCAACAGGCATTTCAGCAGCGTTTGAGTAAGTGAGGCAACTCAGTCCTTCATTTTCAACAGCAGAAACATCATTACTGGATCTCAGCTGATCAGATGATCCCCAGCAATCCCCAGAGTTTGATGCAATCCCAGCTCCGAACTTGCAAAAATATCTAATCACATTAGGTTGAACATGTTTATGTTTGTGTTTTAAACTGTGTTTGAATAATCTAGATTTGTGCAGCAGTAGATTTATCTTTGCATGCAATCAGTCCCTTTTAATAATCTCATAGTAACTCTCAGTACTCCAATGAATTCGTAAGCACTGTATTTAGGAAGCTAATGATCATTAGTTTTCTAAGGCTGAAGTAATTCTCAGTTTAAAATGCATGTTTTTAACTCAGTCAGTGCAGACTAGACTCATCTGATTAACATACAGTGCGGTTCACTACAATGACGTGTTAAGAAATGTATGCCTTTTTGTCTTTGTCTCCAGAGACATGCTCAGTTATCATTTTACTCCCTAAATCACTCAATCACTCCTTAAAACTGTAAATATTTTGATAATTGTTTCATTGCTTATTTGTGTTTTACAAATTTATTTTCACGAAATTGTCCTGATTTCACTCTAGTATTGCTTGAATCAAATTTTCTAAAAATTACTGAAGCTTCTCAGAGTTCTTTCCACTTATACTGAGTATTGTTCTGATTATTTTTTGTTCTCACCAAAGCAGCTGATAGCCACAGGTTGGATCCTGCTTGAACTGAAAACATAACTGAGGCAAGGGCAGACAGACATGCTGGTTTAAGAAAATAAGGAAGGGCCTGAGGTGAAAGAACTGATTAAACAAGCAGGAATCATTTAAGATGAAGTTGCTTATCTTTAATAGATACAGTTATTGTACTGAAATACAAGTTATTTGAAAAGATTGTCTTCATAAAACACAAAAAGCGAAAATAGACTCCACTACATACCTTAAGGTTCAAGAGGACAGATTCCTGACCACCCATGGCCATACATTTCTGTTAAAAAATTACTGGAGTTATATTACAGTATTTGCAATCACTACTAACATCAAAACTGGTCACTACTCATGTTTTAGTCTTGCTCACTGTGAGCAAAACATTCCCACTTTGTTCGATCATTTTCAGCCAAATACTCAACCCGCTCATTTGCAATAAAAAAGACATGGTCACCAGTAGGAATCTGTTAGCTAGCAGTATTCTTCTATAAATTATTCGTCTGCAAGTTACATAGTACATTTACTGTAAAGTACATTTATAGTTTTCACAGTCCCTATTTGGATGTATTTGGAAAAGTAACATTTCCCTGTCTAATTACATTCTTATTTCAAATACAGTTAAATATCAGAAAATAACTGTTTACTGCCAGCATTTTATGTAACAAAACACTGGTCCATCACAAACTGTCTCAAACTGGCCCACTGCAACTAGCAACTGTACATTCAACCCCATAGCAGGGTTGTCATGATCTGACAAAGTATGTCAGGTAAGGTATCCCATTCACAATGGCAAGTAATGTCATAATGCCACAGATGACTGGAGGCTGGGTTTATCATTGAAGATTTCATGCTGTCAACTAAAGCATTGGCTAAATGTATAAATGTGAATGTAAGATATTTTAGACACTGTGTTTACATGTCTAACTACATGTAGCTGTACTTCATATAATGTACCCAATGCAGATTGATACTGATATAATTTGTTTTAATATGAATGCATATGAATGCATCTGGCTCCAATGAAATTATTCTTTTACAAAGTGATTATTATTTTGCCTCATGTCTTTATTTGATTTTCTTATATATCACAGTTTCAATTGGTTTGTTGATGGGACATGTGGCAAGTGGTCTGAAGTGACGACAGCATCAGCCTGTGCTACGGAGGGCACAGCCAAAAGGCCGTTTTTAGAATAGTTTTGGAGAGTTTGAATTTTATTTATACATACTGTGTTTATGTCTCCGTGTGTCTGTGCAGTCATAGTATGAGCAGTTTCCTCTGGGATCAATAAAGTTTTCTGATTCTGATTCTGA
>JBBPCX010102293.1:0-22730 GCA_037974365.1 Hydrocynus forskahlii
TGATAGTTCCAGAGGAGGATGTAGGAGAACACACCTACAGCTGTGTAGTGCAGCATAGCAGCGTGACAGGAAACATCACCAGAGTCTGGGGTACGATAACTTCTGCACACCATCTAATCTGTTTCTTCATCTGCAATATTACAGATTTAAAAACATGCACATTTTAACTTTGTAGTGTTGAAAAAGCGTGGCAGGATGGCTGTTTGGACGTCACTCGCCTTCGTCTGCTTGTTGGTTGTTGGATTTGGTTTAGGGAGGGGCAGTCGATTTAGTGGTAAGAACATGCATAGGACTTTACCTCCAGTGATGTAAAGAATTCAGCAAACATCTGACATGAAACAGAATATTCAACCTTCCTTTAACCTTCGGATGTTTTATATTAATTTATAACATTCAATTATTTAATTTGGATTAATCATAACACTATTCTGACTTAAATGCATTTAATGCTCCATGCTGAATAGATCATCTTGCTTTTGTTCTGTAGATGCTGTGAACTGAGCTGATCACAACTTTACTACAACTTGCACTGGATGCAAAAGAATGATGACATCAGCTCTGTCCTCTTTCATCTCACTCCTGTCTTACAGTGATCGTCATGCGTTTTACTTCATGCTTTTTTTGATACCAACATTTGGTTGCCTGCTTATGGTGTTCATATGTAAATCAGTGTGGATGTGTTTTAGAGTAAAATCCTTCATAACTGTCGTCTTTGAATTTGCTGTCCAATCTTTTAATTTTCTGTCTTTTTTTATTCATTCGCTTTTTTATTTTTGTTGTCTTGAATTTGTCATTCTGTTTTGACTGTCACGCCTAGTCATCTCAGTCATGCCCCCAACGAAGCCCGTCGCCCGAGTACTAGGTGCACAGCTGTGGGCACGTGTGTGATGTTATAGGATGTCCTGTGTGTGGTCATAGGGTGCCTAGGCAACCCAGGTGAGAGTGAGGAGCTTCGTTAGCTGGTGCTAGGTGTCTAATGACATGTCCACCCGTCTTGTGTTTCAGTAAAGTGATTGAATCATTGTCCATGTCGTACGATTGGCTGTCTGCTTAAGTGTATGTGTTTAAAAGCCCAGCCATTGCATGATCACCCATTACAATCCTGCAGTTCTGGTTCAGCATTTCTAAAAAAAGGTTTATCACTCTTGGTTTATGTGTTTGCATTGCTTCCATAGGAAGGAGAGAAGAAGCGCACACTACGGACTTTCCTGTTCACTTCCAGCAGTCTCTCCAGTGGCCGTGGAGAGCTCCTTCACCCAGCCGAGCCTCGTTAAGCTGGAGCCTTGGGCAAGATCTTTGCTTGGTGTTTGACTGTGTGCTTATCCTGTGTTCTCTCCTACTGTGTATCTGCACGCGTGACCGCGTCATAGTGAGAGAGCTCCACGGAGCGTGGAGTAATTGTACTGGCCCCCGTAAGCAGAGGGCCTGTTCAGACTTCTTAAGAGTGGACTTTGCAGCAGCGTTCGCTTTGTATGTTCAGTGGGAGTTTCGTTTGGAGTAAAGGACCTTCAGAACTGTGCATTTCGGTTTATTTGTCTGTTCGTGCCCTCCAAAGAGAAGGTCCTCCTGCGCTACTGTGTACAGGTCTTAGTTCCACTGTGTGTGTGTAAGCCAGTTCGGCTGTCCCAACACTGAACCATTGTCATTGAAACCCTTTTTGTCATTAAAACCATTTCAACCCTTTTCTTGCTGGTGTTTGAAATGTTCTGGTTTTTTTTTGTCATATTTTGTCTTTTGTTAATGTGCACTTTATGGTCATCGTAGGTTAACTGACAAAATTAAAAGCCAGTAAATCCCCATAAAGTTGTTTGGGACGATCTCTTCTTCCTCTTTAGCCGTCCACTTATACAGCTTGGCGAAGATACGTGATCACGTGATGCGTGGCTGCGTGCTGGACCAGCGGTTGAAGGAGGACAACCGACCATCAAGCGGATGAGAGTCTCGGTCTCATCCAAGACACGAAGTTAAAATCACACAGAGATAAGAGAACAAGGGAACCAGAACGGAGCCGCTGTGAAGGGAGAAACCTTGAAGATCTGTTTGATTTTCTTTCTTTTACACCTTTTTCACCGAGTGTGCAGTTCGTCAGTAGAGGGTATGTGTTTAACTTTCACTTTTGTTTTGTTCATGCACGTGTGGTGAGGAAAGTAAAATTGTACGAAAAACATTGATTTTATAAGGCCACATTATTAATACTTGGAGAGACAGCGGTGAACTGTCACTTTTGAATGACTGTGATCTGATATCGTTTAAACTCTTGGTGAACAGTAATCATAAGAATGGACAGTAGAACTGGGATCGGGTGGTGGGGGGTTAGTAGCATAAAGAAGGGCGTTTTCACACTCACAGTGCAGCAGAATCCCACAGGATTGGGACCTAACAACTGCGTGACTGCAAGAAAACCAGATGAGTCCAGATTTACTGTATTCTAGAGTGATGGGCATCATGAGTAGTGCCCACAGTATCTGCCTTTGAAGGCAAGGTTACGATCCTGTGATTCAGCATTAGTTTTATCCAAGTCCTGATTTAATTCATGATTAGAAATTCAAGTCAGTTTTTACTGTTCAGTTTTTTCCCAATGACATGAAATTAAACTTTTTTTGTACGATGAAATTATATAATACATTTCACACTACTAAACTTTGTAATGCTGGATTCAGATGGGTTGTAAAAACGGTGTAAAGTACATTTTGATCATCACAGTGGAAGAACACTTATATATATAACTTGTGTATATAACTTGTAATTGTGTGTTTAGAATGAATTTTACTTGTAAAATGTAACATGTAAAGATACATTCCTTTTTTATTAACAGATTTCGAGTCTGTACATTTTTGTATCCAGCTGATTGCCTCTCATGGTTTTAACCTTCCTGAGTTCACCCTGAATGACGTGATCATTTTCTACGACGACAGTAATATGGTTTATATAAAACCCTGTCCTGACTGGCTCAACAACAGTACCACAGGACAACAATACTGGAGAAACAGGCAACATTCTGTACATCGCAACAAATATCTTATTACCCAAGGATTTGAGTCCGCTATCCAACAGTTCAACAGGACAGGTACTGTAATTTTATCATCTGATCTGTGAACAAAATGTGTTATTTCAATGTCAAACATATATGATTAAACAAGCAATGTTGTGAAATTGCTAACACGTTATATTAGGTGTCACAAATTAAAGACTGGTTGTTGGTGGTGAGATACTGATTACTTCTTATTTATATAAGTACAATTAGTTAATTAAGTACTTAGTCATCCAGTTCAGTCTTTAGTTAATAGATTATTATGACCACTGCTGCAGCCATTGTAACTGATTTTTGGTCATTTACTTTATATACTTGGACTTCATTAAGCGCATGAAACCTGGTGTAATTGTAGCCTCACATGGCTGAAACAGAATAGAAGGTTTCATGTGGGTGTGTCCTTTCATGCTAACACCCCATGAAGTGATGGAGGCACAATGTTAACACCCTATAAAGTGATGGAGACAATAGCTTGACATTTCACCAAAGATGACGCAAGTTGGCCCCTAGAAGACGCATGACCATAACTTATTATGAGTTAATTAGCTTATTCTTTGGGAGCACATGACATTTTGTTAATTTTCATCCATAGGAGGCGCTGTAACCAACACAATTCAACTGCTGCAACTACTTAAGCTAAAATTTTGAACTTTGCACTCATTATTTAATATGCTATTGTATTTGCGTGTATTGCACACAGTCTTTGGGCTTTACTCACCAATTGTTTATACTCCCCTTATTTTTCTGCCTTACTCAGACCTGTCTTTACTTTTTCTTATACACACTCTTTTAAAATAGTATCTCATCTCCTTTAAATGATTAAACATACTTATCACTTCATTAAAGATGTAATAAACATCAGTTAATGAACAGTTAATTAGTAAACTTAAGTGTGTAAAATGTGAATTTGTCATACATGAACACACCACAGCACACAGTTTGATGACTATGCTTCATGAACAGTTAAAAATGTATCAATATTGGGTAATCAGTGAGCTCTTAACGTATAATTGACAAATAATTTGTGAGCTTTCATAAAATTTGCTACAAACCAAACCCTAATTCTCACTGAGCCTTTGCCACATGAATGAAGATGGGGATGAGGTCTAAGCAGGTTGTAAACAATTTGAGCAACTTTTTACTTCTAGTGTTTGTTAGCAACATTAGCCTCATAACTCATAACTAGCCTCAAAATTAGCATTATAACTCTAGTGCTAGACTCAGCAACTGAGCAGGGATCACCGCACCTTTTCCAAATAGGATTTTTTTTGTGGAATCTCCAATAGTTGGTATACTTTGTTCTTTTCATCTTCATTGTGGACTGCATATGTTATCAGGACATGCAACTTTACAAACAGACATAAAACACATTACTACTAATATATAACCTTTTTCTTCTGTTTTTAGGCTCCTTGTCTGCGTATAATGTATACCAGGGCAGTGGCTGCTGTCACCTCTATCCAAATGGAACCTACAAGTCATCATTAACACACTCCTTCAATGGAAAAGACTTCTTGAGCATTGATTTTGAGAGAAAGACATTTGTTGCTGCAGTTCCTCAAGCAGTTCCGTACAAAAAGCTAAGAGACAAACATACATTTAATTTTCAAGAACTGACAACTTTCTATGAGACATCATGTCTGGAGCAAATAAAGATGTTCAAGCTTGCTCCTAGAGTCCGTTTCAAAAAAGGTATAATGATCCTTATTAAAATTTTGAGTTCTAGGGATTACCAAACTGAAGAGCCCTACTGTAAACTGCGGTTCACTTACATTATGTCCAAATCATAGAATCAAAATGATTTTTTTCTCCTTCTTATATGGAAGATTAAGTAGTTTTCAATTATTTTCTAGTTCCAGAAATCAGGATCTTTGAAAAGAAGAAGGCTTGCTTGATTAAAGTCACTTGTCACGTGATGGGGTTTTACCCCCGGGAGGTTCAGGTGGACTGGCTCGGTCCAGACCTGCAGCTTGTTGATGAAGGGGTCACTGATGTGCTGCCCAACGAGGACGGCACGTACCAGACCAGAAGGAGTGTGATAGTTCCAGAGGAGGATGTAGGAGAACACACCTACAGCTGTGTAGTGCAGCATAGCAGCGTGACAGGAAACATCACCAGAGTCTGGGGTACGATTACTTCTGCACACTACCTAATCTGTTACCTCATCTACAGATTACAGATTTAAAAACACACATTCCTGGACACCTAAGTACACCGGCATCTCATATATTAGGGCACTAACGACTTCATTTTTTTTCCAAGTTATCCGTCAACATAGTCGAAGTCTAGTCGACTAGTCGTGATGACGTCACACACACAGCGGAGGAACTCAGGAGTCCAACATTAAGCAACTTTTATTAAAGTTCTCTGTAAAATTAACAGTCAACATTACAATTAAAGAAAACAGAACAAAGGCTGATACCTTGAATTTTCTGGTAAATTTAAGAGCACAACAGAAAGTGGGAACAGTTTAATTCGCGGCGCCACTCAGCGTCCTCTGGACTGGACAACTCTCTGCAGTGCTAGCGTTAGCCATGTTAGCTAGCGGTGTCGTTTCAGATGCCATGCAGAACGCCGGTACTGTTACTGTAGTTTAACACCGACTTGCAGATTGTGCAGGTCACCGTGCTGTTTGTGTGTTTAGAGTGAAGGATCTCTGCACATGTGATGTGTGTCTGTCTCCTCTGCTGTCGTGTCTCTCGTCTTGTTGTGGTTTTGTGTTTAAATTCCACTCGCGCCAGCGGTACTGCCCTTTTTATGAAGGGACTATAATAACTGGTTAAGTCACGGAATGTGTGCCAGCGTCAGCCAATCAGAGGCAGAGATTGTATTGCGTACACAAGCACGCGCACAGAGAGAGAAGAAAAAACACCCGACAAGTCGACTTCTCTCAGGAGGCGTCGATTTGTGCCTCTGAAGTTGACTAGTCGACGTTTCTGTTAATGCCCTATAATATACTGAACGATAATGAGAATGTTCTTCATGTAGATGGGAAAAAGCAGAGCAGGATTGGTGTTTGGGCGTCTCTCGGCCTCGTCTGCTTGTTGGTTGCCGGATTTGTTTTGTGGAGATGCAGTCGATCTAATGGTAAGAACATCAACAGGACTTTACATACAGTGATCAGTGTGTGATTGTGGAAATCAGCACTTTACTGTAGAACAATCCAGTAAACATCTGAAATGAAACAGACAATTCACCTTTTATTTCATCTTATTTATTTATTACATTACATTATTTAATTGATAACTCACTGATAACACTACCTACACTTAATACTCCATGCTGAATGGAGCCTCTTGTTTTTTGTTCTGTAGATACTGTGAACTGAACCGATCACCACTTTACTGCAACTTGCACATGACATCATGATGACATCGGCTCTCTCGTCTTTCATCTCACTCCTGTCTTACAGTGATCTTGTCATGCATTTTGCTTCAAGCTTACATTGATACCAACATTTGTTCGCCTGCATTTATATATAATTTATATATAAATGAATGTGGAGATGAACCAGAGAAGTAGGAGGCCACTGCAGTGAGAGGAGTAAGAGTCTGCAGAGGCAGCAAATGAGAAAGGAGGTCGATAAGTTCAGCTCATTGGGGTCGACCAGTCTTTTTCAGCTGTGGTACATTGGCTGGGTACATTATAAGAAGTCGGTAGAACCTCAGGTTGACAAAGCAGGCAAACAGATAACCACTACAGTGAGGGACCCTAAGAAGGGTCCAGCTTCATATTCCTGCTGCTATAACTGATATGGTGTCAGTTTTTTTATGGAATGTATTTCCAGCTGTTAAACATTGGGCTGGTCGTACATAAAATGTTTTGGAACTAGAATTAGAAACGCCATCTCAGACTTGCAGCTGCATTTCTTAGACTTAGCACAATGCTTTTGCACAATTTTATTCTTCTTTTTTAAATCCTGTTAATTGCTTTCCCATACTTCTGAGCCTAAACTAAGCCTGGCTTTACAAAGTAGGTAGGTTTCCCTTTTAATTTCATCCACTGTAACAGCTGTGGTAAAGTGTAATCCAAGGCAAAAAAGCAGAGAAAAAGTAATTGAAAAAAGTACAAATCTAGCAGCAGAACTGAATACAGGAGGGAACTAGAGAGTAAACTTTTAAAGGTCTAAAAGAAAGAACCCTACCAGCAGGAAGACAGATTCTATTGCTAATATCCTGTTTTGAATAAGTATCATTTTTAAAACCGGAGGAGATTAATGTGATGGAAGTATTACATTTCTATCCAAATCCAAATTTGCTTGGATTTTACTCCACCTTTTTAAAACCAGGGACAACTTATAATTTGGGTGATGGAGCTCTAGATTGTTTCTTAGAATAAGTTCTTGTTAGTGACACAAAGTTTGGTTAATTTTATGCACTCAGATCTTTAATACTTGTTTTGTAAAATGATTCATTCACAGTTAATAAGTGTCATGATTTTGGATCTTTTTTCTTAAGCAAATTTGAAAATACTGTAGCAGAAAAAGGAACTAGTGCTGCATTTTAACCCAGCTACTTGCTTTTATGACTCTCTGCCTCAAAAATTTTTACAAGTGTCTTTATCTGTTTTGTATTTAAGATACTGCAAGATTCCTTTCTCTCAGTCATGTCTCCAGCATCAAATTCCTCCTGAAAATGAGAAACCTGGGAAACAGTTGTCAATAAAATAAGTTATTATTTTGATTAAAACAGTTACTTTGTCGACTTTGACAAGCTTTTTTCAACATCATGGTACTGAAACAGTTTTAAAGGTATTAAATTATTATTTTTTTATCTGAATACAGACTCAGATGAAATAACTATCTGGTATAGCAAATTAAATAAAAACACACTGGACTGGCTCCGATTTTAAGATGGTCAGGTAATGGAGGTTGGGCAGGACTTTGCCGATGGCCGAGAACATCTTGGACAGATGTTGACGAGTTTTCTTGAATTTCATTTATTTATTGGCCTAACCGGCCCATAAAACTCATAGATCGGCGGCCAATTGACACTGGGCTGGCTCAATCAACCACCCCCTTTCGCTTTGGTCCCTGTGCCTGTTTAATGCACTCGCAAAAAAAGTCAGCCTGACCATGAAACACTTGTCTGCGGGCCATTGGTTCTTTTCTTTACTGACACAGGGCTGGCCCAATCATATTACCTCCCTCTGCATTGCAGTATCAGTGGATGATATGGTGAGAGAACAAAACATAAAGGGGGCGCAGAGAAACAATTGCAACTTCAGGCAGATGCTGCCAAATGTGCCAAAACTACAGATATTTTTCTGCTGGGCCTTCATCATCTGATGATGGTGGTGGTGGCAGCAGTGAACCTGCAGTAAGCTGGACTCCAGAACACTTAGGCAAAGTTAGGAGTAAAGGAACCACCCTTGGTAAATCTGTGCCATACTAGACAGTTAATGGTGGTACACAAACTAGCTATTTGCAAAGTTACGGTGATAACACGCCAATAAAACAACTGTTCTACGACTACGTTAGTCTGTCTCGTTACATTTATGAACTGGTTGAAATAAGCTAATAATATTGTCAGTGTTACCGCTAGGAGAACGGCTGTTTATAACACTTCCATGCTGAACTAAATCGTCTTATTGAAAGTGAGAACATTTTTTAACCAGCATTAATCAACCTTAACAGTGAGAGAGCAGTTATCTATTATTGGTTGTGGGGTGAGTAGTAGACCTCTAATGGTGTTAGAGTCAGCTGTTGTGTAGGTATTTATGAACAGAACACAGACATGAAGGATATCCAGATATTTTAAAATGTCTCTCTCTCTCTCTCGCACAGAATGCCCGCTCTTTTTTTCCCAAGTATTCAATAAAAGATTCAGCTGCATAATTTTTGACAGGGTAAGTTCACAGTCCCAGTCCGCCCCTGGTTACAGGAGGAAATCTTGATGATCGCCTCTCGCCATCCGCACCTCACTCACAAAATCGTGATCAGTTTTGCACAGGAGCTCAGAAGAGTCCACGGGAGATCTTGATCGAGATAAAGTAGGAAGAAATAACTAATATTACATTGCTTTTTGTCTCAGTTCAGTCACAGAGAGCTGAATTATTTTATGCATGTCACACGGATCTCCTCGTTAATGCCGCAAGTAACATCCAGAACAGGAAGTTTAACAGGAACTTACGGATTATATACGGATTCATACACATGATAAGAGACAATTAACACAGTTCTAACGAGAAAAATAAAATAAAACAGAGTATTAAAAAGAGAAATTATATTATTAACGTCCGTTTGTTTTACTGTACAGAAAACAAATCACGCTCGATTCTGGTGCAGGTCTTAAAGAAAAAGACATTTTTAATAGCAATGAAAGTCTACGAGAAATACGAGCAACACTTTCTCCTTCAGTAGCGCCCTCTGCCGGCGGTTTGGTTCGGTATGAGTGGTATAAACACACGTTTATATATACTATCTTGACAAAAGTATTGGGACGTATAGGGGTTTGGCTAGGCCCCTTACTTCCAGTGAAGAGCATGCTTCAGCATACCAAGACATTTTGGACAACGCCATGCTTCAAAACTGGAGTGCACTGGAAGGTCAGAATCTATGATGTTCAGATAAACTTGTTTTTAAAGCATTTATAACATTAAGATCCTTGTATTTAAGCATTTCCTTTTAATAATGGTTTTATATGCATGCATGGATTTGTATTCTGCTACATTTAAATAAATAATAAATATTATTTGTTTTGCACATGCATTTCTTTATTTTAGGATGTTACACTCTAGCCTTAGATTAAAAAAATATACTACTAAGAGGGTTTAATTGTTTTAGTGTAAGGTTTTACAAATGCAATTACACACTTTTACCAGTAGAGGACACCACAGTGTGATGTTTAGAGCATTTCGAAACAGTGATTTTTTTTTTTTCTGAAGTGGCTAAAGCCCCATTTCTCTCACTGCAGTCCAGTCCCACCACACACAATGAACCATTACAAAACACAAAGCACAGTTTAACTAGACACCAGTGTCCAGGGGTCTCTGAGACCCCAAGACTCAAAGTGGCTCAAATACGGACGATCCTCCTCAGATGTAAACATTACACAAACAAATAGACCTTAAATATTCACAAATATATTCCGTCCACGCAGTGAATCAGTCCATACACCCATGTCACCTATTCATGGTAGGTCATAAAATCCACATGAACGTTTGGGCTTCTTACACTTGAATACCACAAAAAAGTTACATCATCATATTGTTGAATTTCACCACTGGGACAATGACCTAAACTTAAGCCAGAAAGATGAGGCATAGTAAGAGCCATTCGGCCAAATAATAATAAAAAAATATATAAATAAAAACAGGGCTTTTACTGTAACGTATCTAGATAACTCAACACGTTTGGAGGAGAACACTAACTGCTAGTTTTGTTGCATCAGCTAACAGATGAGAGGTGGTGGGGGTGAGCGCTTTGTTGGACTCCCAGCCACTGATGACTGTGCCATTCCTAGGGTTTTTACTCTTCATTAGGTAGCAAGCACTGTTGCAGATGTATTATATTTAGGGGTGTCACGTGATTAAAAAACGAATCTAATTAATTACAAGTTTTGATTAATCACACACAGCTGATTAATCACGCATATTTTTGCTGTAAAAGTATTTAAAACTGTTAATGAATTTTGGCGTATGAGTGAATGAATAATCAACATTACGGACTTTCAACGTCTCTAATTTAATAATTGTTTTTATACTATTCATGTGCAGTAATGGTCACAGCATTCAAAAATATAACCTAATATACTAAAGGGAACAATGGAACTAAGTCCATGTATAAGGTGCTGTTTAAGACAATGTACATACAAGCACGTGTGTTCTGACGATTTATGCTGGTTTATCGAAAATTGCTACCATAGCGCAAATCGACAAGAGAGTCTAATGATTCATGCTACCCTACCGAAAAAATACTACCTTTAACAGCCATTGAATTACCACTGAATTACCCCTCCCATGCCTCTCAAATGTCCTAAATTTCATTTGTCTTCAATGAGATCATTTTGCTTTGTGAATTTCAAACCATGAAATTCCCTTCCTCAGAATCTCTGTAATACATCCTCTGTTACCTCTTTCAAGCACACATCTTTTTTGTCAGTTCTGTGCCTCTTCATCAATCTGTTGATTCTGTCGTCCACTTAGTATTTCTTCTTCTGGAACTGTGATGCTGCTGTTTCTCTACTGTATGTGTCTTTTTATTTCATGCGTGACCTACCTGTAAAGCGACCTCGGGTTTATGAAAGGCAGTGTATAAAAATTATTGTTGTTGTTGCTGCTGGTGGTGGTGGGGTTATTATTGTTATTATTAGCAGTAGTTGTAGTACTGATGTTGTCCTTGTTCTTCTTCTTCTTCTTCTTCTTCTTATTATTATTATTATTATTATTATTATTATCATTATTATTATTATTATTATTATAAAGGTCCTTACATGATCACACGCCCACGTGGTCATGTGCCCCGTTGGATGGCTGTTGAGGCCGCAGTGAATAAAAGTTTCAGGCGAGAGTGGAGAGAACTGCAGGACGAGGCGAGAGAAATGTGAGGTTAGAGCAGCTGGAGCTACAGAAAGAGGAGGGAGAAGAAGAAGAGAACGTGAACGGTGGAGCTGAGAAGAGAGACGATATGGAGATCTGTTTGATTGTCTTTATTTTGCACCTTCTTCATGGAGTGTGTTGTTCATCATTAGTGGGTATGTCAGTGACTTTCACTTTCGGTTTGCTGTAAAACGGTGAAAAAGTGAACCTAAACGGCACTGAAGACCTTTTATTTACCGTGTTCATGTGATAATGAGTTGATTCTCGACACGTTCTCGAAAATTACACACATTTTCTCCACGTCTTGTCATTATCGCGATATGACGCCTGAACCGTTTGCGTTATGTTCTCGACAAGATCTCGCGAGTTTTCTTTTCAGTGTTGTGTTTTATGAGCACAGATATAAATGATCGAACTATGATCACAACCGATAAGAAATGTGTGCATGTGTACACTAAGTTTGTATTCACGTTTAGCTCTTGAGCATAAAGTAATACAGCTTCAATACACTTTACCCCAGGGGTTCCCAGCTTCAGTCCTCGAGGGCTGGTGCCCAGCAGTTTTGGAAAGGTTCTCCTCAAACCCGCACATTAAACCTGGCAATCAGCAGGTGAGTTGAACCAGGTGTGTTTGAACAGGGAAAACACAAAACTCTGCAGGACACCGGCCCTCCAGGACCAGAGACGGGCACCCCCCAAATATTGCATATAGTCCCTGTACTTTCAGTACAACCAACCTGAACGTTTAAGAATTCTTGGGCTTTTATGTGGTGGGGGCTGTACGTGTAGGACTAATGGTGCTCATAAGGACCCCAGTGTGAGGACAATTTACAGTGTGCTGGCTTTCTGCGAAACAACCTGTGCAATTGTGTTGAGTGTGATTAGACACCCATAGATTGCAGCAAAGAGAAAAGAAACACAAGTTACATGTTGGCTTTATTAGAGAATCTGTGTGTCAGTGTGATGGGCTTTAATTTAGCATCTCAAATAATGTTGATTATTCTGTTATCTCAAGAAACCAACATTTGTTATGGCAGCAGACAAATGACCTGAGGACTTGAGAAAGCAAATGGTAATTAATTTGTTATCATAAGAAAGTGGAATAAACACATGAGAATCCATGGCCTTTCTATGGAAAAATAATGGTGTAGTGTGTTTCAGGAGAAATGTGAAGAAGGTTGGTGTAGTGTGTTTCAGGAGAAATGTGAAGAAGGTTGGTGTGTGTTTCAGTGGACAGTGTGAGGAAGGTTGGTGTAGTGTGTTTCAGGAGAAATGTGAGGAAGGTTGGTGTAGTGTGTTTCAGGATAAATGTGAGGAAGGTTGGTGTAGTGTGTTTCAGTGGAGAAACGTGAAGAGCGCTTTTTTGTAGTATGTTTGTATAGTGGAACACACTGCGAGGGAGGGGAGGGGGCCCCAAACTCTTAATTTTTGGGAAATCGTAGCTCAAGAACCTGAAGAATAACATGATTTGATGGAACTTATACGTCCATCAATGGGAGACAACGTTGGTATTTGTTAACACAAATGTTTTGTTTTTGTAAGACGTTTTACTTGCACACTACATATTAATTCAGTTGTTTTTATGCTTATTTTATTTCTGTAAAGCACACTGAATGACCTCTGTGTATGATAATGTGCTATATAAATAAACTTGCCTTGCAATGCCTAACACTAGAAGTTTTAATTTCCCTGCAGATAAGGATTCTTTATGCGTGCATATCATTGTGTCCCGTGGTTTCAACCTCCCTGAATACACGCAGAGAACGACTGTGAATGATGTTACAATCTTCCACCACAACAGTAACCTGAATTCTAAAATGCCCCGTCCTGACTGGATCACCACCATCGCAGGAGAAGAACACTGGCTCACTATACAAGTCTGGGCAGATCTCAACAGAGATATATTTACTGTTGGATTTGAGTCTGCTGTTCAACACTTTAACCTGACAGGTACTGAGCTTTATTCCATGTGCTCTGTGAAGAAACTATATTATTGGGTATTACCTGTTTACAGCATCTCTGTATATAAACATATGACAAATGCTGCATGACTTGAGCTAAGCAGTAACTGAAAACCAGGGAGGCATGAACAGATAAACGCAACAGTGACAAAGGGGAGGGAATGGCAGGGTTCGTGCGAGGGAAAGAAAGCGGGCCATAGTTAGGGTAGATGTTAGGGTGGACTGCTGTCTGCTTTGTGGTTGAGGCAGCTTAAATAGAAGGGGGACTAACAAGGACCAGGTAGAACTATGGGAGAACCAAAGGGAGGAATAATAAAGTGGGGAACTCGGGCGTGTCGAAACAACGGTTCCATGAAACTGAGGAAAAACTGGGCAAGAAGTAACTAAGGGGGCTTTTATAGGTTTTAAACTCTTTAGACGTCTGGTCCCATATACCACTGTGAACAGCTCTGACATGGCATGACTTTGTTTACATCATGATCATTTAATTAAGCAGGAATTTTGAGGCAGCTTTAAATATATAGATATGTAGGTAGACATTTAACATACTAACACTAAAATTGCATTTCTCCATGTTTTCTTCATTTCAGGCTCCTTGTCTGACCAGAACATTTACCAGGGCATTGGCTGCTGTCACCTGTATCAAAACGGAACCCACCAGTCATCGCTAACACACTCATTCAATGGAAGAGACTTTCTAAGCCTCGATATTGAAAGGGAGACATACATTGCAGCAGTTCCTCAAGCAGTTGTTTTTAAACACCTGAGAGACAGTGATACCAATATTCGAGATCGAGATATTTTAGCACGTTACTACAGAATGCGCTGTCTGGAGCGACTAAACATAATGAAGGATGCTCCCAGGGTCCGTCTCAGAAAAGGTCAGATATGTGTTTGTATTGAGTTATTTATTGGTATTGTTTTTGACCATAAAATAATTTCCTTAACTGGGGAGAAAAAAAAAAAACTATTCTTTATACTCTTCAAGAACTTCATTTTTACATGCTTCAGTAGTAGCCCTGCTACACTAGAAGTACTGGGTGGTGGCGGCCTAGTGGGTAGGATACTTGCCTCTGGACCAAGAGGTCATGGGTTTGAATTCTACCTTCAGCAGACCACTACTGGGTTCCTGAACAAGACCCTCAACCTCAAGTTGCTCCAGGGAGACTGCCCCCTGTAGTTAGGGAATGGAAGTCGCTTTGGATAAAAGTGTCTGCTAAATGCTGTAAATGTACTTTGTGGTGTTTTGTAGAGTGTGAGTTATTGGTAAATACATTCTCACAGTTTGGTCACCATAATCCACAATTTGCAGTTCCAGAAGTCAAGATCTTTGAGAAGAAGACGGCTGGCTCCATTAAAGTCACGTGTCATGTGACAGAGTTTTACCCCCGGGAGGTTCAGGTGGACTGGCTCGGTCCAGACCTGCAGCTTGTTGATGAAGGGGTCGCTGATGTGCTGCCCAACGAGGACGGAACATACCAGACCAGAAGGAGTGTGATAGTTCCAGAGGAGGATGTAGGAGAACACACCTACAGCTGTGTAGTGCAGCATAGCAGCGTGACAGGAAACATCACCAGAGTCTGGGGTACGATTACTTTCATATTTTATCTGTTCTTTAATCTACTCATGCAGTTCTGAAGACATTTGTTTTAGTTCCTCTGTTAAAGTAACATGCACACACTAATTTTTTAGATTCTGTGTCAATAGCCCATTTTAACAAAAGAACTAAATGACAATACAAAATTCTTTTCTGTAGTTGTAGAGAAGCACAGCATGGCTGCTGTTTGGGCTTCTCTTCCCTTCATTTGTTTGATGGTCGCTGGAATTGGTTTCCTGTGGTACTGGAGATCTAACAGTAAGAGAGTTTTGCTATCGATTGTGTCAGTACCAGTTATTATTTAAATACATATATTTTGCATCATGGCATACATAAGATTGTGCTCCATTACCACACTTTTGTCATTCCTGAACTTGAATACTTTTAGTTTTACAGTGTCAAGAGAAAGAACAACATACTTTTCACTGACTTTTTTAAAAGGTTATGTGAGGCAGACTCGCCTGTCTGGTTTATGGAGAGTAGGACAGTGTCTATGGCCTATTTTAGTAATCCGGTAACTTGCATGTAATTTATGACGTTTGACATTATTGAGAGACTGCTGGTGTGGGTTACCTCACTTTCAGTGATGCTGACAAAAGTGATATGTCCACTGATAGCTCCCCCTTGTGGAGAATGTCCAGACTACTAAACATGGGTTTATAATGGGCTGCAGATACAGCTTTTATCATTCAGATTAGAACATAATTACAAAGTCAATTTGTAGGAGACTAAAAAATAAGTTTTAACTGAGTAGACGTGACAACCTCATAGAGTGTCATCATTAATGTTACTTAAATGTTTTTTACACATGTTAACATGTTTACATGTTGTTTTTATATACACAATACAATATTTTTGAAATTCAGTCAAGTATAGTTTTTGGCTTAATACCTTCATTTTTAAAGGTTTGACACTGAACCCACACCTTCAGTTACTCTGTATTTTTTACACCCCTGGCAAATCTTCAAATAAATCACTTTAGTTTTTAGAAGAGTTTATCCACAGGAATTTAAGATTTGATTTGGTTTTCATCTCATTACATTCTTGCTTTTTTTGTTCCCGCCTGATTCTGTAGATCCTGTAAGCTGAACCGATCATCTTCAAGAGAACATCATTATGTTTTACTGTGGTTACAGAACCCGGTCATCTTTCACTCTTATCCACATTCACGTTACATTTATCTTGTCATGCACTGTGCTTCTTATTTGTGAGCCTAATGTTTGGGTTTAATTATGCTGCTGTTGTTTTTTTGTGCTGCTTGCAGTGACACCAGTATTGTAGTATTTAAAACAGTTATATTTTATTTATATTTATTTTTAAAGAAAATTTAATTCCCATGGATTTGCATATTTAATTTGCATTACAAACATTGTTTTACTGAGATCATTTTTTTCTGCGGTGCAGAGTTTTTTACTCAATGTAATGACATAATTAATCTGAAAAAACACATTTTTGACTGTGATGACTCTTCTCAGTGTGCCAGCACATTTGCAAAACTAATGTTACGTTTGTTTTAAGACAATGAAAAGCCATGCCAAGTAAAAAAACTTGAAATTTATTGAAATCTCAGGAAAACAACATTTGTCATGTCATGATAATAACATAAAGGTTCAAGAAAACCTTGGTTATTAAGTCTGTTGTGGAGTTAAAAGTGTCAATCCATGGTCTTTTAAGGCTTCTATAAAAATCAGCATTTAATTTGAGGAAGTCATATTTGATGTGTGTATTTATTTTAACAGCATTTTATTTTAAAAGAAATCAAGCAAAACACTTTTGGTATTCATGCCACCATGCAGTGTTTTAAAGCTGGGCTGTATTTTGTAGTCATGAATTTCTAAAACCTCAGGAGAGTCTGAGTAACATGTCAAATGCTGGTTTATCTGCGAACAGAGAGACACAACTAAGCTGAAATAACTGTAAACACGACGCCAAGAAAAATATTTCAGTTGACATCAACTGGGAGGGTGAATTTGAAATCTCTTTAAAATGTTACATTTCAGTCAGCATTATGTGCAAAATGAAAGTATTATATGGTATCCATGCAGTTCTATTGAGCCAATCAATTTATACATTCAGTATTTGAAGCTACCAGGAGCAGTCATTCATGTTACCGTATCTGAACATGTTATATTTGAATGTCATCTTTTTCAGTACCATAGAGACAAAGCTGTCTTCAGTTCTTTTTTAAAAGTTGTTTACACTGTTGTTTTAATATTGCCACAGTCTGTATATTGCTAATGGTTTATTTATACTGTGACAACTTGCAGAACCTGTTCGAATGGAAAATACTATATAATGCTCAAATAAAACAATAAACTTGAAACACATTATTCTACAGTGGACTAATATCTAGAATTAGGTTGACCTGAAGCATAGTGTCATTATAACTGAAGCTTTCTTGTGTATAACCAGTTATTGCACTATATGGCCAAAAGTATGTGGACATCCCTCCTAGTAACTGCAGCCACTGCCATTACTAATAGGTGTATAAAATCGAGCCACGCTGTTTCCCTAGACAAACACTGGCAGCAAAATAGTTCATACTGATAAGTGGCTTTAATTGCAGCACTGTCATTCTTGCTACAAATCAGTTTGAGAAGTTTCTGCCCGGCTAGATCTGCCCCAGTCAACTGCTGAAGGACATCATGTGTAAGAACGGCAAGAGGGTTGTGGTTAAATTCGTTTCGTCAAGGTGGCCTGAACAAGAGCACGACAACCCAATTGAAACCGGGGCTTTTTGTCCAGCATTAGTGCTTAACGTCAATCACAAAGGGTATCGTTAGGATTTTACTGATACTGATTTCAGTGCTGCTTATCGGTACTTTTATTGATTATACCTTGCATAATTTGGTGCAAAATCTGTAGAGACATCGTATGAAAAGATTTGAGAAGATTTTTTTTTTTTTTTTAGTTTTTATTGTGACTTTTAGGAGAAATGAGGAGCTAAACTGTGTCCTGAGTTTCCTGTATATACGCTGAGGGAGGAAACATTGCTACAGATGTCTGGTAAACAAATGTGTGGTGATGTGCAGAGCGCCGTCCCGCCACTGATCCAGTCCAGCATCAACCATTAGAAAATGCAGCTGTGATAGAATGCATTTCTCCAGGAGCTCATTGATATTTCCGCATTGACCAGTCAGGAACTGGTGCCAGTTAACTGACTGAATGGGTATAAATTCACACACATGCATTATACTAAGTTGGGTTCCTAAAAACTGTAATTTATATCACAAATTAGCCCGCATAGATTAGATTATACAGCTCGTACTTGTATTTATGTCCTGGAATAATTGCCATATATTTTGTTGTATTTTATAAAAGGCTTCAGAAGTGCTTTTAGCAATAGGGTAAGGGTTGTTACTATGTCTTCCATTTCATACATTTCATGAACTTCTGTTCCTGTGACCTAAATGTACCCAAAATAATGACAAGATGGTGAAGAGATCCTGATTATTTTTAATAGCTATGATATGTTCTTGTCTTTATTTGGCCTTACACAGAGTTTATTTGGTTCTTAGTAGCCATATGGTCACATGGCCATATAGAGTTGGTGAAGGCCAGCAATTTTTTTTATAAATAAAGACCTGTGTTTTTATTCATAAGAAATGCAAGACACTAGTTTTTTATTTGAATATTAAATGTATGTGTGCTTGGTTTTAGGAAGTAAAATGTCAATTTGTCATACGTGAACACACCACAGCACACAGTGTGAGCAGTGTGAAATTCTTCCTCTGCATTTCACCCATTCACCAAGTGATGCAGGGGGCAGCCAGGAACAGTGTGTGGGACAGTGCCTTGCTCGGGTACCTCAGTGGTGCCACTAGCAGTCAATTTTTTTCTGAAAAATTCCCTGGGGCAACGCCCTGACCACAAGGCCACCAGCTGTGACTGACTGGTGAAAAGCACAATGCAAGCAGTGTTTAGTGTATTTTTACACTATATCTGAATTACAGCGTTAATTAATTATCGTAGGTGAGATGAATCAGGTGTTAAGTGTGTAGAAACAACTGTGTTGCAGGTGAGGCAGAACTGGGAAATACATCAGCCTTTTAGCATCCACTCCTCCAGTCGTCGCTCTTTCTGTGTGTAGCGGTTCTTTTATTTTCCACCTGAACGCAGACAAAACCACACCCCTCGAGCTCTGATTGGTCAATAGTGGAGCGCCTCTTAGACTGGGATTGGTCAATAATGGAGCCCCTCGTGGGCTGGGATTGGTCAATACTGAAACCCATTTAGAACCGGGATTGGTCAATACTAGAGCGTCACTTGAGTTGGAATTGGTCAATAATGGAGCACGTCTTGGGCTAGAATTGGTCAGTAGTGGAACGTCTCTTGAGCTTTGATTGGTCAATAGAAGAGCACCTCTTGAGCTCTGATTGGTCAATAATTGAGCACCTTTTGGGCTCTGATTAGTCAACAGACTTACGTGTCTCTGATTGGTCAATGTTGGAGCCCCTCTAGAGCTGGGATTGGTCAATAGTGGAGCACCTCTTGATCTCTGATTGCTCAATAGTGGAACGTCTCTTGAGCTCTCATTGGTCCATCGTGGAGCATCTCTCGAGCTCTGATTGGTCTATAGTAGAGCGATGGGATGAGCTTATAGGATTACCTGTGTTAAACTTATCCCAGTCAGTGGATACGGTTAGGTTAACTTTTTAAAATTGTTTACTATTTAATTAAAATTCAAACTCATGTTTTGTAGTATGTGGCCAAAAAAACTAATAAACTAATCCTAGGCAGTGGATGTGGAAAGTATATCGTTTTAATATCGATTGTATTTTACTATAAAATTCAGTTGCGTTGGTTTGGACGGGTCCTGAGGAGAGACTGAGTGTGTTGGGAGAAGGATGTTGAGGATGGAGCTGCAGGGAAGAGGAGAAGAGGAATGCCTAGTAGGAGGTTTATGGATATGGTGAAGGAGAAGATGCAGGAGGAAGCTACACTTAGACATTTCAGTGGACCATCCTCTGAAAGGTTCTTCTTCCAGGGAACCAGAAGTGGTTCTAACATCAGAGTCAATAAGATCAAGCAAAAAAGGCACAACGTTTCATTCAACTGCTTGAACGTGTACGGATACACAATGTCTATGACACAGAAAACTGCCAATCAAGTCAAATTGGCCAATCCCAGCACAGGGGGCGGGGCTTGGGGGAAATAATAGAGAAAGCCCCTCCCCTTCCCCCAGCGTTGCATCCACCCTCACGATAACCCAGCTTAGGAATAGAGCACCGACATTTATTATAGTATATTGTATATAATTATAAAAATCATTTATCATCATTGTTTTCTGTAGATCATGGCAGACGTCCCATCCGTAATAAACATCTCAGTGTCTCTGAAGATGGAGCCGAACGACGGCCCGGTGTTTTTCAAAGCGGACGGGTCCCGGTTCGGCCAGACCAGGACGATAAAGCTCCTGACCGGGTCCAAATACAAGATCGAGGTGGTGATCAAGCCAGGCAATGCAGAGGCCACGTAAGAATATAATTTTATCATTATGGGCTGCGTGAAGGACGCGCCTCCCTAAGAAATAGCATCCTCTCTTCAGATGCGGGGCTCTTTTCTGCAGCAGGGAGTGGTGGTGGGCACCTGATGTGTTGGGGGTCGTCTAGTGAAGGATTGGGTTGGATTGGGTTTTAGCCAGGAATAGATGTATCTGTCGTGTTTATCTTACAAGCAGGTGTTGTGGGCCATTCGGTAGGCCCTGAATGAACACTATGTGGACAAAAGTATTGGGACACCTCTTAATTATTGAATTCAAGTGGGCCTCTTACTCCCAGTGAAGGACAATATGAGTGCTTCAGTTTACCAAGACATTTTGGACAACGCCATGCTTCCAACATTGTGGACACATCTTGGGGAAGAACCTTTTCTGTTCCAGCATGAATGTGTCCCAGTAAGAGCTTGACTGGCCCAGACAGAGCCCTGACCTCAACCCCATCCAGCACCTTTGGGGTGAAATTGAATGGAAATTGCGAGCCAGACCTTCTCATCCAACATCAGTGCTTGACCTCATAAATGCTCTACAGAATGAATGGACACAAATTCCCACAGAAACTCCAAAATCTTGTGGAAAGTCTTCCAAGGAGAGTGGAAGCTGTTATAGCTGCAAGGGGGGACCAACACCATATTAAACTCTTATGTATTTTAATGGAATGTCATTAAAGTGGAATGGTCTGGAGTCCTAATACTTTTGTCCATTTGGTGTATATTTAAATGTATATTTATAGTGTATATTTAGAATTGGTAAAAAAAGACTAAATAACCTTTATGATTCAAGGCTTACAGCCTGGATGTCCCACACTGTCCTATATTACTCAATTTCCCAACAATACTGAAGTTGATCATTGGGTGTCTTGTTTTTATTGTTCTGAATAGGCTCATCAAATAAGTCTAGTCAAGTATATTTATCAATAGCCCATTATCATACAGAAATGTCATTCAATGTGCTTATGGGAATAGAATAAAAATATGAAGCATAAAATGCTAAGAAGCAATAGAAAGATAAAAGAATAAAAGAAATAAAAGAATAAGGGCGTATCTGTAGCATTATATATTTATTACAAATTGGTGAATAACACTGAATGACCTTTGTGGTTCAGGGCAGACATCCTGGATGTCCCACAGTACTGTATAAATAATAATAATAATAATAGTAATAATAAATGACCCTTTATAGTCATGCATAAACACAGCACAGCACGCAGTGTGAAATTCTCTCTCTGCATTTAACCCATTCACCAAGTGAAGCTGGGGGCTGCCACCAATGAGGGGCGCCTGGGGAGCAGTGAGTGGGGACGGTACCTTGCTCAAGGGAACCTCAGTTATGACACTAGCAGTGCTGAGTTCCCAATAATACTGGAGTTGACCTTCAGGAATCTTTCTGTATTGCTCTTTTCAGCACGATGGGAATCGGCTCCAGCAGCTTTCCACTGGAGCAGCAGTCCAAAGATGACGACACGATTGTGTACAACGGATTTTACGACACCGAGGGCGTGCCACACACCAAAAGCGGCGACAGGCAGCCTGTGCAGGTCTCCATACAGGTGAACTATATTATATTTTATATTGCAATGGTCTCTGTGTGTCTGTGCAGTCATGACATTAGCAATTTAATCCGGAATCAGTACAATTTTCTGATCCTGATTCTGAACCATTTTATTTATTTCAAATCAACTTGGTCTGCAAGAAGAAAGCTGACTTTGGATTTGGTCCGTTTAAGGGCGTCCTAGTATAGAACTGGTACCAGTGGGATATTTTTCCTTAAATTGGTGAAGAGCAGCAACCGACAGCAAACATGTAATTTGGTATTTTGACCAAAAGGCTAAGCGCTCCAACATTTGTGTGTGAAAGTTAGCAGAAATGTAGTAGAGTGATCCCATTTATGAGCTCAGATCTTTATGTGTAAGATTTCTTAATGACTAACTAGCAAAACCATTGTGATATATTTTAAACTACAGCATCCAAAGTAAAAAGATGTTACCTGAATATAAACTCTCATTGTTTTAGCTGTAAAATGCAGTATAATAACCACTCAGCATTCAGCACCACCAGTATACTGATCACCGCCTGATCATCTGGAATCATCTGCTCCTGGTTCTTCA
>JBBPCX010102312.1:2657-22730 GCA_037974365.1 Hydrocynus forskahlii
TCCTCAGAATCCTTCTCCCAACACAGTCTCTCAGCATCCTTCACCCAACACACTCAGTCTCCTCAGCATCCTTCTCCCAACACACTCAGTCTCCTCAGCATCCTTCTCCAACAAACTCAGTCTCCTCAGCATCCTTCTCCAACACACTCAGTCTCTCAGCATCCTTCTCCCAACACACTGTCTCTCAGCATCCTTCTCCCAACACAGTCTCTCAGCATCCTTCACCCAACACACTCAGTCTCCTCAGCATCCTTCTCCAACACACTCAGTCTCCTCAGCATCCTTCACATTCAGGTTCTCAAAGTGTGCTTACACTTTTAACTGTGCATTTTAGTTTCTCTCTGTATCCTTTCTCTGTTTATTCTTAGCATATTTGTGTACCAAGCTCCTCTAGAACCACACTAGAGAGGAAAACTGGAAATAAACAGTGGACCGATTAAGGAATGTACAGATTAGGGGCCAATGGATGTTTACAGTTCATTTGTCAAATGCGATTTACCTTTTAGCCTCACCATTTAGCCTTTCCACTGGTAAGGTGAGGTAAAACAATGCAATGTAATTATTCTTAACTGACTTACTTTTTTTATGATTTTTATAAATCAGGTTAATTTGACATTTATTGACTAATCTTTTACTTTTACATTTATTCTTCAGTGTCCATCAAAATATGAATGAAATGCATTGTTATGGTTTCTTTGACACCTTTGATCTCTGTATATATGAGGTGGGTTTAAACATATTTGATGTTGGTAAAATGGATTAGTAAACATGAAGCTCCTCTGCTTTCCATTTGAAACTGTAAAGTGATGAATAATTCTACCTCTAGTGATTCAGACACTAATAAGCCGTCAGACATCATTTATTCAGATACCATTCACACTTAAAAGCCCTATTTATGGGAGACAAAAACACCACATATTGTTAGCTTTGACTAGAATACAGTTATTGCCCGTACTGTACATCTGGCTGAGGGGTGATGTTTCAGTTTGATTGTTTTCTGCAGAAGCTTCTGACTGAGAGTGTTAAAAAAGAACAAATTCACCAAATAAAAGTCAAACAAAAATGAATTACAACATAAGACTGACTTCAGCATTTAGTAATAACAGTATTAACAGACATTTACAGTATAGCTTATTGCAGGCAAGGCCAGTTTCCAGTTGATTTTTAAGACTAACACAGGACCGAAAGACAAAAATATGCAGGTGAGGATTGCATGCATGCCAGTGGTTATGCAATTAAAGTTACAGCTGCACAATGCATCGCTTGTCAGTCACTATTGTCTTCCAATGCTCCCTTGGATGTTCCATCAAAACTCAATTAAATAATTGCTATTCTTGAACCTTATATTACTGATGCAGTGATGTTTTAATGTACTGCAGTCACAATATGGCACTATGACGACAATAGTAGTATCCACATCGCACAGCTTTAGTTCGTACTGTCAAATGCATCAGAAAAAAAAAACCTGGCCTTCAGTAAACAGGGACCAGCACACACACAGTAACGGATGTAGGAAATGATTTTACGCAAGACTGCTCCCATTTCGAAAAAGTCCTCCAGCAGCTTCAACTGCAATCACTTAAATTAGTCTTACAAACAAAGGCTTTGATTACATGTAAACAGTGAACCCACACACTCATTGACATGAAGCTTCTATACATACAAACTATGCAATCAAGTGAGAGCTTGTTATAACTTCGTCTTCGGTATCACTGGTCCTTCCGTGTGATGTGCCTTCTATCCTCAAACACATCAACTGATCTAGCCAAGTACATTCTTTCATAGCAACCGCTGCTAGGCCAGACAAGCTGTTTAATACCATCATTGTATGAAGATGAGCTGGACTGTGGTCTCGTAGTTAATCCAAATTAGGCAGGTTGGAAATTAGCCTCCAGTTACTCAATGCGGTTATTATAATGGAAAACTACATTCGATCCATCCCCACAGTTTGATCATTCACACAAAAAATATATGGTACCATTTCACACTAAGACTACCCAATAAAGGGTTTATGAATATTCGGTTGAAATGTGTTCATTAATGGTTATTACATAGGTCACAAGAACCTTTTACAGTTAATAAACAGGCAACATTATTCTAGTCAGATTAATCACATTCATATTCCTCATTGCTTACTGCTGCCCTTTTCATTTTTATTATTTTTTTATTGTAAGTGCTTATTTGTCATTTTTGAGGTATTTATGGCCTAATTAAATAGCATTAATTAACTAATTTAAACAATTCATAAACTTTATACTGGTAGTTTTGTAAAGTGATGCAAAATATATATTTGAAATTAATGAGGTGGGTGCTAAAGTTTCTCAGTTGCTCCAATACTTACAACATTTGATAGCGGAGCATGGGTAGGTGAAATCCACTCATCAGCCAATTTACACCCATGATCCACCCAGAAATTCCAAAAGAGAAACTGCAGGACGTGGGTATTTTGAATTTTGTATTGTTTCTTATAAGCCTGAACAGACCTCGACAATCTGCATCCTAGCAACAGCTGCTCCAAAGAAAAGTTTTTGTGGCCAGAAACCTGGAAAGATCAATTTCAGGTCCTTCACAAGCTGAACTAGGCGTGTTAGAAGTGGTGAAATGAATTATGCAGTCCAGAAATGGGTTGGGCTGCAAAACCCAAGGCTTTCTGTTAACCACTGGTTCCCCCAGTAGTTTGTGATCCACAAGGTCTTCAGCAGAACAGTGGTTGGAAGGGAGCAGAGCAGGGGAGGGTGGGTTTAACAACAACAAAAGTCCAATCAGCACCACAGCATTGTACAAAAGATTATTTTCCCTGGCTTAATATGTCTTTTACCTCAGCAGGTCATTTGCAAACCTTTAAGTGACGTGAATCCGCTATGCTAAAGCAGAGAAAACTCTAAACTGTGCAATGCTGTGGTGCGGCAACCTTCCAGCTCTGCAGCTTTAAGTCAGCAGGTCAGGCTGAAGGCCGATCCTCTGGAGAACGTCCTCAGGCATGCAGAAGACAGGGTTCACCGGCTTTATCTGTTCATCTCCAAGAAGAGACAGACCAGCTACACCAAACAGAGTGTGGAAAGGATCAACCTGGACAGAGCAAAAAGAAAAATCATAAATAAAAAAAAACAAACTATAAATTAGGAATTTGTAAAGCTTATTCTATTGTTATTTTAATTTGTACTGTCCATTTTCTGCCATGACAATGCACATTTCCCACTTGTGGGACTAATAAAGGTTTATCTTATCTATCTTATGCCATTTTTAATAATTAACGATATTTACAAATACCATAACCAAGCAGTATACTTCATTAACAACTGGCTTGTTTGCTGAGCTACAAAATAATCAAAGATTATTTCACAAATAGCCTAATGGATTTCAGTTCCTGCATTAATGTGCACACATATTTTACAGTGGCTCTGAACTTACCATATCTCCTGGTCGGTCAGCAAATCCTCCCGTCTCCTCGTCCTGACAGGCCAGGATGAAGGTCTGCAGCTTGGCTTTGTCAATCCAGTGGATTCTGCCAATGATTTTCAAAGCAGCGAGAACCCACCACGAGTAACACACATCCGGCAGCTAAAAGTACGAACAGTGCTTACACAAGTACATGAAACTGGTTTAAAAAAAGACACTCAAAATGTATTTTCCATAGCTAACCTTCTCTGGTCTGCCGTTGAGTCCTCCAGATGGAAGCTGTCTCTCACAGAGCCACCAGCCCAGCAGATCAGCATTGACTTGGTGGAGCTGACCGGTGATGGACAGGAACCCCGTACAACAATAAATCTGCAGAAACAAGAACAGAGAGAAGATATGAGCTGACAAAAACCTCAGTGTGTAGCTCAAGGAGGGGTTGCAGAGTTGTGGCTGCCCCACCATTCAGTTATAAGAAGTTTGTTCATTTTAAAAGCCGTTATGTCTGAAACCACATCCACAAGTCTGCTCCACCTGAATATGGCGTTGAGTACATTGAGAGAAGTTTTGGGGATGAATTTACCGAAAAGATTTGGGTGACTATTGACTGTTTTAGCAACGTTAGCCTGCAGTTCTAAAGGAGAGAAGCAAAATACGGACTCCAAACATCTTGGATGATCGTTTTGGGCTCTGTGGAAAATTGTGTACATTTGATTTTTTCACCAAACCATTCCAATAAAGGTGCCATCTCATAGAAAACTAACAATTCTTCACTTTTGTTTAAGCATTAAGTAAACACCGCCTTGATTTACTGAATATTTTGATATTCGCTTCTAATCAGTTCCAATGGGCCCAAACTGGTGCAGTTGAATCTCCACCCTCAGATCAATGCACCTTCATGCATCAGTTTATTTTACTGAATGATGACTTACTGATGTGACTTATTATGTAGTTTTGTATTTATATTGCTTTACAAAGAGAATGCTTTAGGATGCTTTTTTATTAAGAAGTATCTTATATATAAAAATATGTATTAAACTCACCTGTCCAGCATGGGATTCAGATCCAGGCCTACAGCCAAATCCTCCATCAAAGTTCATACAGGACAAAACAAACTCTACTGCCTTGTTCACATCGATAGCATCCAATCTGTCCTGCAAACACATTCAAACACATTTATACACTTACAGACTTCTCTAATTCCCAAAGCAAAACACTGCTGATTGAATGGTGGCACACTGGAGCAGCCACATGGTCATCAGGGCCAGTCACAAGTGTGGGCTAGAGGAATTCTGGGCTGAGGAGTCCTCTGTAGTGATGGAGCATTGAAATGAGTTAGAGTGGGGTTTGTGACTCAGAACTACTTATCCAACATCAGTACCTGACCTCACTAATGATCTTGTGACTGAATGCTAATCTCGCTGAAATCGGTTCTTACCAGCAATGCCAGGGTTGCGACTGCACAAAAGGAAAACCTCGTATCTATTTCCCCTATAAAAGAAAAGTCACATACATTTTTACATGATGCATAATTCCATAACATTTTAATTTTATAACAGAGTATGAATAAAGATACCCCATTTGTCTCCAGCAAATGACCCATCCTCCTGCTGAAGTCCTCGAACATAATCCACAACCTTGTCCACATTGACGGCTTTAAGACTGTCATACAATGTCAAGATCTAAAAAAGAGAAACACCTGCATCAGTTCAGCAGCTGAAGGTAAAGTTCAACCAATAATAATGTCACTAGCAATGAATCCAAGTCATTTGACAGTGAATAGCATCTCTACCTTGTCGTGCTAACTGGTGAGATGGAAACTAAAACAAAAATAAACATTTACTGAGCTGAAACGATTTGACCCTGACCCAGGCTGTGCTTTCTAAGGTTTAATATCAAAGGAATTCTGTGCCCTCTAACCAAACTAAACCCACGAGGTCACAGCCTTCACTGCGCTCTTTACAAGATGTTCAATCCTTTTAAAATGGAAACAACCGGCTCCTCCATCCTTTTTCCATTTGGCCAAAGACGTTATGTATTTCTTAAAACTAGAAAAAATACACGCTCAAAGGGTTCTCTAAAACTCTGAAAGGATATGGAGGCCTTCTCTGGATTTCTGTGAATTTCTATAGGAACCCCTTGATAAAGAGTAGAGTGGTCCCAATACAGACTGTAATGTAGGTGGGTGGTTGTGTGTATATGATGGTAGGGATGCGAGTGGGGATGTGATGAATTGTGCACCTTTGAATGAAATTAAAGCGTTTTTGAACCATATTTGGGGGCATATTTAGGGTTTACACTATAAAAATAGGGTTTGGGTTCTTTTGTGTAGAAAGTGTAGATTGTAAATTTTCAATTTTCAATTTTCAATGCCTATGGATACATTTGGGTCCTTTGGGAGGGTTGGGTTAAGATTGAAAATTTACAATTCTACACAATTTCTCTACTTGTTTTGGAGAGCAGTCTTCTGAACAATATTGTGATTGTGTTTATTTTACGTTAAAAACAGAAAATCAATTTTTTCTGGCTTGAGGCTTGAAAGTTGAATGCCAGACTCCTTGTCAGTTGGTGTTTTAATTGATTTTGATTGCATCTACAGGCAGATCATAAATCCACTTTCCCATTTGTTAATAATTTTGATACACTTGATAACACTTTCTTTACGAATGAGAATTCATATATATTTATAAGTTGAGTGATATGTGAAGTCCACTGGACTTAAACAGAAATGTATATATCACTTCTATCAATTACAAATCATTTATGCATTAAATGTGATTATAAATAATTGCAGCAGTTTGAAAACTTCACTCCTACAAATCATTTTGACAAAAAATCAACACATTTTTCAGCCCTGGCTACATATCAGTAATAGTTCAAGGAAAACTCCAGGATTCCTTTGTTAAATGTTATGTTTGTTTTAAAGCATATATTTCTGTGTCTAAAGCATAGACTTTTAAATCTTTTTATGATGTGAATTCAGTGTAAAACACAGGAGACAGTGGGCCTGGATGTGGACAGCCCTCGTTTCTGAGCTGATTAAAAGCTGCGGGCTGTGAGACCTGTACGGCGCTGAGTGTGTACAGCAGGTGCGGGTCGTGGCCGATGCTGGCGCTGATGCCTCCACAGTCATGCTGGCAGGATTTGATGAAGTCGATGATCTCCTCGCGGTTCATGCGGTGAAGTTGCCCCATCAGATCCATCACTGTGAGACCCCAGTAGATCCCACTCATCCTCAAATACTCTGAAAGTGTGTATTCCTGCAGAGGAGAGTGATGAGGACAACAGTCAAGCAGCCAGAGGTAATGTAACTGGAGACAGTTGCTGTGTTTAAATACAGCCATGGAAAAAAATAAGTGACCACTTTTTTCTTTTTTTTTCTGTTCACTATTTGTCCAGTTTGCAGAAGTGTGTGTGTGTGTGTGTGTGTAATGCACAGGTTACTATTCTTTTCTGAACTACTGCAGTGTGAGCTGTGTGAAAATTAAGAAATGCCTCCATATGGTCTGTATTCCAGCAGCTTCACTCCTGATTCAGTTTCTGATGGATGAAAGAGTCACACATGCACACACCATTTTTATTGTTGCAATTGTAAAATAATATAAGTGTGTTATGTGGTTTAACATATTTTTGTTTAGAATTTTGAATCAAGTGTGTTCAATGGTGTATAAAACAATAGTGACATGCACGTTTTACACAGACACACTCCCACACATTACAAAAGCAATAACTAGTTTATAAATGTGTTTATGTAAGTGTAAATATGTCCTCTACAGAGACACACTTCTGCTCATTTTAATACACAATCACTTTATTTTCTGAAAATAAAATAAAATGGAAAATGCTACATTTAAGTGTGTTCTCTGTAGATGTGTACCCATTTTCACTACAGGATGCTGAGGAAAACGTGTTTATCTGTCAGTTCAATAAATATTCAGTCAAATATAAATGCTCTCCACTTTCATCACTTTTGAAATATAATGCTAATGGACATCAGTTTTATTGTTTATAACTTCACCCGTCCATTTAAAAATCATACAGCTCTGTTTATTATTCTAGACATGAATGAATGAAAGAATGAATTAATGTATGTATGTATGCATCTATCTGTTTATTCATCTGCAGCTTTCACTAACTATTCCTTATTATAAAAACTGTATAATTTAGAAGTTACCAGACAAGTGTATTAGATATTATCTGACACTACACTGCATTTTTATGATCCAAATCTTTGAATACTACTGTATAAACACAGCCATGCGTCCTCATGTTTACCACAGAAAACTGATTATTAGAAGTCCTCAAGGATTTAAACTTACTGGCAAACTATTCACTCAACTTACATAATCGTCTTTTTTGGAGCCATAGGCAGCGATGTAGTCTGCGTGTTTTTCCAGGAAAAGAGTGGTAGGAGCATCAGGTTTAATGACCACATCTTTTACCTGGGTGCCCTAAAAAATAAAAACACAGAATTTGTGTGATTAATAGCATGAGGTACTTCAAAATGAGCAGCTCAGCACAATCCTTCACAAACAAAATGGCTACAGGTTTATATAGTAACATGGCACTGCCAGAACACAATTTCCTCTGAACTGATAACTTCACTGTGGAAGGAAAATAAGTTTTTAACTTCAGTGTTGGGAAGAAAAAAGTGTATCTGCAGAGTTAGGTGGGTTTTTTTTATGTTTTACTGAACAGAACACTCTCTGTCATTACCTTTTTGTTAAATACGAAATTCTGAGGGAGCATAAAGGATTACAGACAATACAGACCCTCCAGAACATGCAATCTCTACCTCCTCACCATTTACACAAAGGGTAGCAGGCTGATTCTTCTTGGATTTCAAGCTATTTTGGACCACTTCTAATGGTCTATTCACTTGAAGCAAATGACAGCTATCATGTTCAAGTGGTGCAATTTTTTTAATGAATTAAGAGTATTACAGTGACAATAAGCAAAAGATAACATACCATATAAATGAAAGTTATTGCTCAAAAAGACTCACTGGCCACTTTATTAGAAACACCTTATAGCTCCAATATACTGGTGTACAGTTGGTGACTGTAGTCCATCTGTTGGTGCACAGTTTCTTAGAAAACCTTTCATCACTATGATTATTTTGGCCGCATAATATGGACAGAATATTCGTTTTGCAATTATACAGCTATTATATTAAGCTGCAAAAACTGCCCAATTTTTAAACAACAACCTGCTTAATTCCGTGGTTGGAAAATGGTCATGTAAGACTGAATTCTGATTAATTATTACATATGTTTGGTACACATTAACATTAAATTCTTTTGTAGGACACCATATCTGAAGCTGCATGGAGTATGGACTCCTCATGTGTTAAGTCTTGCACTGGGCAGTTCTATATGAGACTTGGTATGATGCCATTAGTGCTTTGCTGTTTACTGATGAGGATTTTACAAAGCTTTTTTCTTGCTGATGGTATTTTCCAAGTTTTGACTGAAAGAACGAGTGGCTTATTGATGTGACTGGGGTGGAATGTCTAAGAGTCTTCTTAATTTGTTGGGTCTCATACTGTCAACTGCCAGAGTTTTCAAACATAAAACACACACAGGTCTCTCCCAGTCTCCTACCACATTAATCATAAAACCTAGTGCAAGATATGCTTCGTTATATTTTCTTGCGCCCCACCTGTTACGACTCTGCAACCTACCAATGGGGCGCGGCACACACTTTGAGAATCATAGGATTACATGAAGACCTCATTCATTGGCAAAAACCCAGAAACTCACCTGGGGCGGTGATTGGTTAGAGACTCATTTGCATATCGCAGCCTTCTTTGATATCAGTTAACAGAGGATATATTGTGTAGCCCTAATACTCTAATAACAACAACAACATTAATAATAATAATAATAATAATAATAATAGGCCTATGGGAGTGTACATTTAACCCCCCCCCCTAAATAGAAACAGAGACCGAGACTGATTTCATATGAACTTTTATGAAATGATATTAACTCTTATGAAGAGATAAAATGACTAAACTGTGAAGTTAGATGACACACACCCAGCTAGTTACTGATGAGAATTAACCCACTAAATTACACCAAACCTGATTTTTCTAACGTGTCACATGAGTTATAATATGTGCAAAACGAAATTACATCACTACAACATCAGTAACAGAGAAAATGGTGATAAAACAGCAATAATTCATCACTCACCATCTTGCTGCACAGCTAAAGCTACAGCTATTAGCTCCACAGCAGCTGCGTCACTACGGGTGCCCTCGGAGGACATCTCGCGATTTCGTAAATGTTCTGAAACGAGGAGGAGCTCGTTTACTGAACAAGCGTGAAACAACAGAGGCACTTTTCTGTACATCTTCTCTATTTATACCTTTATAAATAGGTAAACATACTGAAAATATAAAGTACTCAGAAGTACATGCTCGTTTGATGGACAAGCAAGAAAAAAAAACATTTTATACATTTTCACTATTTTTTTTCAGATGATTATTGGAAGTGACAAGAGAAAAGAATGAGAGGAGAGAGTGTTATCTTTACTAAAGTGTATTTGCTACAATCCTTTTCATTTCTTTTTTTTCAGTTTAATTTTCATTACATCGTACAGCTTTGTACATAGTCATGCTTCCTACTTTGTCATCTTGGCACTTTATTTTAGGCAAAAAATGCTGTATATATTTGAAATTAATTATAATAATGCTCTACATTAACTTGGATTAAAAGTAAATATATTCTCCTGTCAAATTACTGTTCTGTAAAAACTTGTAGTTTGACCTTCTCAACCCTTCTGTGTGTGTGAAATATAATACAATATCATATGGATTAAGACCATATGGCTTCATTATAAATACTAAATCAAAAGATTTGGTGTTGAAAGGCATTTAATGCAGTATGAGGACTTTTGTTCTGTTCCAGAAGTATCAGAACAACAGAATAAACCATGATGCTGTGAACATCAGAAACCAAATAAAGACCATACTTATTCAACTTAAGTCTAATGTTTTTGTTTCACTTTCCCCCTTTTCACCCAAATAATCCCACTACATTCATAGTAACAAATAAAAAGAAAGAACAACGCAACAGTATTTCTCACACTACATTGTTCTTTATTTTTCTGGAAGATGTGTCAGTAAGAAAAACATGTCCTGTGCAATTCATGCCATTTTGTTCAGGTCAATCCTTAGCTGACATGAATTGTTCTACACAATATACAAATGAGATCAAGGCGAGTTGATATGATTAAGGCTGACAATGGCTTTCTATATGGCAACCCTGAGGTCCACTGAACAAAAAAACAAAACAATGTATGTATAAACACATGTATAAAAGCCTTTCTACGATCAGATTTTGTGGCATTTGTACATGTTCACTGAGATACAGTCAAAGAGCAGTCCTTTTAGAAACGTTTTAGAAGAGCTGAGGTGATGAACATTGAACAGTGGCTCATACTAAACGACTGCATGTGATTTGTGATGATTCGGAGCCATATGAACATTTTAATCCCACTCACTATGCCCTTAAACTAAACAAGTTCACTTAAAGAGGAATTTCACTGCTTATATTTCCCAAGATGCTCTCGTGAAATGATGAGTCTTTGGATTTGAGCAGTTCCTTCATAAATCTGAAAAGAGACAAGATACAGAGTGAAATTCTTTAAGCATGCAGACATTAGTTCTGGTACATTAAAAGGCCCATGTACTATATTTCTGTGATTTTTATGAACCAAAATCTGTTGTAATTCATTTTTAAATGACCATTTCCCAACCTCTCTCGATCTCTGAATTGTTGTTACTGTGTCTTTAAGGCTGATATATATAAATGAGCTCTGTACTGGTTGGCTACCCTGTATACATTCAAAAAGCAGACCAACCTGAAACACTCATAGTTTGAGCATGAATAGATAGGTCTAAATTGCAGAGGGCTGAATAGGCAGATGTATTTCAAAGTTGTAGGGCATCACACACTACTGACCTGATAAATCTTCGCATCTCTCATTAGTTTCTCCACAGGGTATTCGCTGTTGAACCCATTTCCACCGAAAATCTGGACGGCATCAGTAGCGACCTGATTGGCTATGTCTCCAGCGAAGGCTTTGGCGATGGAAGCATAGTAAGTGTTCCTTCGGCCCTCGTCCACTTCCCAGGCTGCTCTCTGATAGGCCAGTCTGGCCAGCTCCACCTTCATGGCCATCTCTGCCAGCATGAAGGAAACTGCTTGGTGCTGGAGAAAAAAAAATCAACTATTAATTATCTACCAGTAATAAACTAGCTGAATCCAAAATGTCCTCAGTAGCACTCCCTATTAGGGCGATTAACAATTATTCAGCGGAGTGAATTATTCAGCAAAGTCAATTAGTCATCAATGACATTGTTCACAAGATTAAATGAACTTCATATAAAAGAAAGGGTGCTTTACAATGCTCACATGATTTGGCACTACACTATAGAAAACTTGAAGATGATATAAGTTCTATTATTTCATTTAAAAAGCACTCTGAAAGTCCTGACAAACTGTAATACACAACAGGACATGTAGGGGCGATGTAACATTGTTTAATTTGTAGAGTCTCTATAATGCTCCATTATGTTCATATGATCCACACAATCTCTTGTTTAACAGAAGAAAGCTTGAGTTTTTGAATATGTG
Organism: Hydrocynus forskahlii; assembly: GCA_037974365.1. Lineage (NCBI taxonomy): Eukaryota > Metazoa > Chordata > Actinopteri > Characiformes > Alestidae > Hydrocynus > Hydrocynus forskahlii. The sequence goes on from JBBPCX010102312.1 coordinate 14,699, forward strand.
GTAGAGAAAAAACATTGTTCAATAAGATTACAATATTAATTGAGCAATACATTATTATTTTAAATCAGCTACTTAAATAATTTCGTTGCAGCCTTACTTCCTACAGTACAAGCATATTACTTTAAACCTTTGGTGCACTACAAGTGCCAGATTCACACATTTCAGATTTATTTTTCATTTAAATTCATTTAACATTTAAACTTGACAACCCAAACCTACTACATCCTACCATCTTCCCTGCTCTAACTCAGGGTTCTCTTCAGCTTGTTAACAAACCTCTCAGGAATAAAGCCAGGTGCCTCATTATAAACAGCATAAACACAGTTATAAGGAGGACTCCACCCCCTCCGTTCAACAATAAAGACATAATAAAGTTACCCTACCTCAGCAATAAGTCTGCCAAAAGTCTTTCTCTCCAAGGCGTACTTGGTGGCCTCGTCCAGCGCTCTCTGGGCCAGTCCTGTTGCACCTGCAGCGACCTGAAACACACGAATAGTACAGATTAAATACAGGGCTGTTAGTCAGTACTTACAGAGAACAGTGAGTCATACAGTGTCAGGAACCTCATAAAGCAAGTCTGTTAAAGATCACTGAACACCAAGGTTGAGTGTGTGATGATTTAGCACCAGGCCAACCATTGGGGTATAAGCTTCCATTACTAAAACTACAGAAGCAAACTACAGACACCAAATGTGTCTTGGGTGATCGACCACATCTGTGTTGAGGGGCGGACCGTGCAGCCCTACTTTTGCTAAATCATCAGAGACGCTCTTACTGGAGGTCTGGTCTTGTCGAAAGCTCCCATGGCGATCTTAAATCCCGCTCCCTCTCCGATCAGGACGTTCTCTTTGGGGACTCTCACATCCTCAAAGGTGATTCCCCGCGTGTCTGAGCATCTCTGGCCCATGTTCATTTCCTATGGACACAACAAGAATAATCACATGGCAATGTCATCTCAAAACAGCATCAAGTTGGCTCTGAGAGGCTGGAAGTCTCTTACCTTCCTGCCCAGCAGAATCCCAGGGCTGTCCGCCTCAACAATGAAGCCTGTGAAAGCTTTGCTGGCCGGGACTTTAGGGTCAGAGTCTGTGCGGGCCAGCAAGAAATACCTAAACACAGAAAATTTATATCAGAAATGCAACAAATGAACAAATTAGTCAGGTATAAGTGATGTTACAAAGTAGATAAACCACGAATAAGGGTGGCAGTGGCCTAGTGGGTAAAACACTTGCCTGTGAACCCAATGTCCACAAAGTCGCAGGTTCAAAACCCCCCACCTTCTACCATTGTGTCCTTGAGCAAGACACTTAACCCTCAGTGTCTCCAGGGGGACTGTCCCGGTCACTAATGACTGTATGTCACTCTGGACAAGAGCATCTGCCAAATGCACCCTTTACCCTTTATGAATAAATGAGTAAATGCACCAGTTCGCTTTTCCTCCGTTGGTGATCCACATTTTCTGGCCATTGACGATGTATTCATCTCCTTTCTTCACAGCACGAGTCTTTATTCCAGCTACATCTGAGCCCGCTCCCGGTTCGGTCACACAGTACGCCTGGAACGTGCATTACACAGCATAATAAACTCATTACTATGCATTTACAGTGGGCGATATAATCAAACGTCACAGTATTCATAGATATTTTCATGATGCGCAAAATGCACTGCATTAGTTTGTAAAAGAAAAATATTTAAAATGAAATAGGAACAGTAGAAAGACATGATAAAATATGATCACAACTTGTTGACACCCAATAAGCTTCTATTTACTATTTACAACTTTTCTACTTTTATGTCCAGAACAGAAAACAAAGGCTTTAGATAACTTTATTAAGATCATATTTCACACTGCAGTTTGTTTGGTCAGATTTTTTGTAGAAAAGTGTGATATTTATAAAACACTTACACACATAAGTGGCTCCTCGGTCATCCGTCCCAAGTATTTTTTCTTTTGAGCATCATTACCACCAATGATGACCGGCATTTGCTGCAGAACATGAGAACACAGTATAAGTTATGCTTCTGCAGTATTAAAAGGATTATATAATAAAAGCAAGACAAGTCTGTCATTACTGAATCACGCCTTCATTGCTAACAATAATTCTAATCATTTACAGCAACTTCAAATTCAACAAATCCTAGGAATATCCATGAAACTAGAAATAAGCAGTCGAGTGCTAAAGCATCAGAGAACTGCACAGTCTTGCTCTACTCTAAAGTAAGTTCATTTTATAAAGACTTTAATCATCAGTAAATAGTGACTGCGTGAAAGTGCTTGATTTGTTTCTCTATTTATATTTAAAAAGGTTAATGGAGTACAACATAAAGTGTGTAAAGTGTGTCTGTGAACATTGGTCAGTGTGGCCAGCAGGATTGCATAAAACAGCAATCAGGACACTCACATATGTATCATGTATTTTTTTCCCCAATTTCTACTGGTTTTTGTCACCATTTCTCTATTTTTAATACAGTTGACAGCTATGCTTACTGAGTGTGTTCTGTTGAGTAGAAGGGTTAACCTCAGTTAACCTCTCCTACATTTGTTAGCATTATAAAGTAATAGTCAGGTACAAAGCTAAATGTAAGACATAGGCTTAGGTTACAATGAGAGGCAGGGGTGCTGGGGGTACTGGTGCTGGGAAACAGGAACACCCCTTCCCAGTTGCTGGTCAAAACGATTCCCTTCCACACCTCCGATCAACAAAATTATCCAAGCCCTGCACTCCGGTGTGAAAACTGTTCCTGTAGCTATATATACAGGCCCCAGTACACTTTGTGTGTCTAATGCTGCTAAAATTAAAGGGACAAGATTTCTTCTGTTACTGTCCAAAGAAAACCATGTATTTTTTCCATTTGAATACTGCAGATTCTCTTCACACTGTTTAATGACAAACTAGAAATGCTCCAAAGTGACACGGCATAATTGACTTGCGATTCTTTAATTTACAGTATAAGTGAAGAACAATTTTGCCTTCTCCTGTAAAGCTACCATTTTGTGAACACCTAGATTCTTTAATTTACAAAATAAGTGAAGAACATTTTTGTGTTCTCCTGTAAAGTTACCATTTTGTGAACACCTAAATACGCAAGAAAGTTGCTCAGTTCTGCAGCTTTGACTATGTGAGATGTCCTACAGCAGCTCAATCCCTGTAGTGCTCTGATCATCTTAACTGTGGTTAGAACCAGACATAAACAACTCCGACTTACCCCAAGAGAGTTGGCCTCGATAGCAGTCTGTACTCCTGTGCATCCGTACGCCAGCTCCTCTGTGATGAGGCAAGCATCGAAGCTGGAGAGATTCAGACCACCTGGGACAGTGACAATATAATCCATTACAAACAGCTGCACTGAGTTGGAACACAGTTAATACGCAAAATAGGACACAAAACCTATTTTAAGTACGTATTGACGCACCACAGTCCTCTGGAATATGGGCGTTCATCAAGCCCAGCTCCCACGCCCTCCTGATCAAAGGTACTGGATACTAAAAAGAAGACAAGACAAACTTCAGGTGTTTGGTCTTATCAGGAAAATGTAAAGTATCTGAATATTCAATTTCAAGTCTATTAAACTTTCTGAAGAGCCCATCATTAAACTCACTTCACCACTTCTGTCATATTCTGGAGCAACTGGAATAATCTCTTCTCGTGCAAATTTCCTGGATAGCTCCTTGAATTCCTTCTGCTGATCAGTTAATTCTGTTAATAATATGAGACATCAATCAATACGTATGTATTTAAACATACAGGCACCCAGTTTTGCCCCACAGCCCACTACAATACGTCCACGTACCAAAAGAGACTCCTCCATGGGACGCTTTTGCTGCACTGGCTGCTCGAGCTCCTGCTGCCGCCCCACTGCTCTGAAACCTCAGACCCGTCTGAACACCCGCCTGCAAAATCTGCACACAAAACATCAGAGAGCTATGCAGTCACACTGATATGCTATTTTAAAACATACAAATTTAGAAGCAACTTGTTTTTAATCACAGAATAAATGATACAATGCACTGTAATAAAGGACACAATAAGGTTTAGGGGTAAAAATAATTACGGTAATAACAATGCTTTGTGCTCTTGTGTTCCCTCTGGTGTGGAACACCTGTCTCAGCTCATCATGAGTTTGGCCAGGTCTATCTGTTAGGTCACCACAATGTGCGCTGTACGTGATCTCCAATATTGGAACTGAGATCCAATGATTCAGCAGAAAGTTTAAAAAAAAAAGCTTAAAACATGTCAACAAGCACTCCCTACTGCTCTCCTACAAATGCAAACAGCTTTAGCCCAAAGCCAAGCATTAGGAGAAAAGGTCGGGGTCATTTCCACTGGACTATTCTATTTTGGGCTTAAATTAGCCTTCTTTACTTTGAAATCCTGCTTTGTGAAGTATACTATATGGACAAAAGTAGTGCATAGACATTAATATAGACTTGTTCCCCCTTTGCAACCAGAACAGCATCCACACGTCTTGGGACTTTCCACAAGATTTTGACGTTTCTGTAGGAATTTTTGCCAGGCAGCAGTGTTGTATGAGAAGGGCTGGCTCGCAGCTGGCTCTTTCCAGGTCATCCCAAAGGTGTTGGATGGGGCTGAGGTCAGGGCTCAGTGCGACCAGTCAAGTTCTTCCATACCGAACTCATCCAGCCATGTCTTTATGGAGCTTGCTTTGTGCACTGGGACACAGTCATGCTAGAATAGAAAAGATTCTTCCCCAAACTGTCCACAAAACTGGAAGCATGGCGTTGTCCAAAACATCTTGGTCTGCTGAAGCATTAAGATTGCCCTTCACTGCAAGTAAGGGGCCTAGCTTACACCTTGAAAAACAGGTGTGTCCCAATACTTTTGTCCATACAGTGTATCAAGGAATCTGATTTACTTAATATGAACTGCATTAGGCAGCTGACAGCTGTAAACGACATGACAATGAGACAGATATTGGCTTCTTATTGGAACTTTCCATTCCACCTTAAATGGAGCAATTGCAGTGCAGTGCAGGAGACAGAACATTAACACTACAGTTAAATTTAAAGTATTTAAAGACATAATAATTCCACTAAGGAGCTGCAGAGTAAGACGTAGTGCGTTCAAAAAGAGGTATTACTTGTTATCTACGGTTAAATCATGCACAAACCCAAATACATAAGTCTGTGGTATAAAAGCATGAGTATCTACCTTCTTAAAAATCAGCATTATTGCCGTTTTCGTTGCTGTTTTTTGTTGTTTACAGCACAAAACCTTCAACGTCCTCGGTCTCTTTGCCCTACTAAAGAATCCAGGCGCCTCCAGCCAATCAGAGCCGAGGATTTTAAACACGTGCTCATGTTCCTGCATGTCGAAGCCTTTGCACCGGTCAGTCAAAAGCTTGGATTTGATCACGTGCTCCTGCGTGTCTCCGCCCTCAGTGACCTTAGGCCCACTTCCTCACTGCGCATGGCTGACAGTCATACCTGTTATTAAACATTGTGTAACAAATCAGATGGGTCTTATTGTGCATTTGGTGATGCAGGTGTTGCAGTCAGTCACAAAATGAAAGCTTTAAATCACAAAAGTATTTAGTGAGGCCCGTTGTTCTGGCTTTGCAAGCTTGTTTCATGATTGATTTAGCCTTTCATTACGTGGACACATGTAACACATTGTTAGGACAGACATAGAACACAATATTAGGACATATAAATAACATACTATCAGAACACATATACTCCACATTGTTAGGATACATTTAGAACACAATGTAAGACATAAAAGTGACATATTGCTGGTCCATAGGACACATTAGGACATATAAATAACATACTATCAGAACACAGATGCACCACATTTTTAGGACACTTAAAGGACACATGGACTACTATGTCAAGACAGATATAGGAAACATAGAAAACAATGTTAGGGCATAACAATGACACATTGTTAGGATACATATAGAACACTTGGCTGCGGTGCATGCAGGACTGTTTGTTAGGACACAAAGGACACATAGGACACATTGTTAGGATGCATGTAGGACACTTTGTTAGAACACACCTAGGACACATAGTTGAAACAGATATAGGACCCATAAAGAAGACAACATTTGGACATCACAATGACATATTGTTAGCACACATATGAGACACAAATAGGACACATTGTCAGGACACATGTAGAACACATAGGACACATTGTTAGGACACATATGGGACACATTGTCAGGACACAGATAGAACACATAGGACACATAGACAGGACACACATATGATACATATATGACACATTGTCAGGATACATATAGAACACATAGGATACATTGTTAGGACACAAATAGGATACTTTGTTCCTCATGTTCTAAACTGACCTCTGATCAGCTGGCGATTGGCGATAGATACAGTTATGCAACACGTATAGTCCACTCTTGGCTGACACTGGACAGAACTATGACAAAATGTGAGAGTTTATGAAGGAAGGTTCTAGTGAAATGCAGTATGATTCTGATATAGACAATTTATGATGTATCTAGACCAGCTTGTTTAACCTATAGTAGTTACTTGTAGTATCTCAGTTCAGGATTTAGGCTCCTCAGTTTGATGTATTAAATGAAATAAATTTTAAACTTTAAAATTGCTGTATTGCATGAACTATTATTTAATGAACTATTATTAATGCTTCGAGGATCTTGTACCCATTCCTTTTATACTTTAAAAAAATGCGGTTTGCCAAAGGGGCTCCAGGCAAATTAGTTTATGAAACTGTGATGGTTTATGGGAAAGTGGAGGAACTAGATATGACCAAGTGAGAGAAAAAGAGAGAAAAGTGTTGGGGGAGAAAAGAGATTAAGATTCAGAAAGTTGTGTAGGACACATATTATGCAAAAGAAGTCACATTTCTGCAAAACTGACCTAGAATTTTAACCCCAGTACCAGGCCTTGTTGTTGAGTGTCAACATGTCAACATGTCAAGCTGCGAGGCCACAGGGCTGCAAATTTATGATAATGAACTCAGAGGATGTTTATGATTTGTTTAATTTAGTTTTAAATGGCTTTTTATTACAGACATAATAGTAATATCTGATTAAGTCTGCACGCCCTGATCCCCCTGCAGACGACATGCGTTACAGAATTAGATAAACAGCTGAGTTCATGGCACTGTGGGCGTTCTCGATTAATTTCCTGAGGTATTAACCGATAAGCAAAGTCAGATTGGGTTTGGTGTGAAAACTTACTGAGAAAATTTCACAGTGGAGGTGAATGGAACCAGGCGTCTGCCTATAAAAGCTCCTCACAGAGGGTTATTCCATGAAATGGTTATGAATGTGCTGCCTGATTCCTGAGACGTTTTAAGAAGATTTTGATCTAAAACTGAACCCATGCATGGTGGAGGGATACATGCAGTGCGCTGTGAGGCAAAATAGTCTTGTCACTATTTTACCATCATCAACATCCATAAACACTCAGAAATGCTGTTTTACATGAACTCAGCAGAGTTGACTGAAACAGCAGTGAGGAAAACAGGTCATTATTAAGAGTGGGGTGGAGAAACAACCTTTGGTCCTGGGGCAGAAGATATTTTTAAGCTGTACTTTACTTTATAAATAAAGTAGTTTTAATTTCTATAATATTTAGGTGATCAATTCATGTGTATGGTTGTTTAGGAACTGTGTGTCAAGGATGTGGTCAGAAGTTAAATTTAATTCAATTATTGTCTGAAAATAAACAGGATTTATTATTTTCTATCTATCTACCTGATGGGGCACTTTTCCTTCCGTTGCCGTTCACTGCGCCCCCTGCCGGGAGCTGTGGCTACAGCAGACCCTCCCTGTGGATTCAGTGAAGTTACTTTCAGTTCACTGAACCGACTCTTTTGAACTGGCCGTTCCGTCAACCCAACCTCTGACTAAGTGATTCATTTTGTTCCTGAGAGGGCGGGGTTTGGCCGATGCGGGGCCAATGATTGGTCCAGTCAACCAGTCACGCGGGCTTTCTTTCATGCCTTCAGTAATTAAAGTTCCTTTTCTGTCTTCAGTTTATCAGTTCAGTTATTAGTTATTCTCATGTCTT